>JANHGB010042933.1:0-52147 GCA_026283785.1 Coracopsis vasa | reverse complement strand
GAGAGACTCAAGAAACACACACACACATATATATATACATATATATATATATATATATGTCCTGCATTTATAACATTTGCCATCTTGGGTTTCATTTTGGTTTGAGCGCCTATGAAATGTTGATCAAAGACTTTGTAAAAGACTTGCCTCTGTATAGAATCCCTGTTTTTTGGGGATTTTCTAATTCTGGGAGAGACCTCATATTTTCATGACATGGATACACATTCTCTTTGCCAAATGAGGAACATTTTTGGCACAGTTTTAAAGAATAATTTTAATTAACATTATCACTGGTGATAATCTTTCCTTGGCACACAAGCAAGGACTGGTGTGCACTTTGAAACTGCCAAGACCAAAACAAGAGACACCAGGCAGACTATCGGCATCAAAAGGTCCCAAATTAAAATCACTTCCAGCGATTTTAACTGTTTCCAAGAGGCTAAAATTATGATAGCTGAATCCAGAATAATGAGCTTCTGCTTTGGCCTTAATGCTTTGGCTTCAGATGCCTTTGATTTAACAAAATTAACATAAAGCAAGGGAAAAAATAAAAAAGATTTTTTAAGATATTGCAATAATTCAGAAGCTTTCTGTGTATTCAGATAGATGAATATATGCTTCAATCCCATATCTCTATGCCAAATTCCTACCAGTAGCATCTTGTTGCCACAGAGAGAACACAAAACATGAAAAGATGGTGAATCAGATGACAGAGTGAACTATATACATATGCTTATCTCTGGAGACTGGATTGACTATATCAACTGGGAACAAATGAAGCTGAATATAGTTATCCAATGTTAGTGCTTGCCAAAACCCAACACAATTTTGCTAATTCTTTCCTCCTGATACAATTATCTGTTTAGCTCAAGAGTTACCATATTCATTATAATTCTGAACATCTCTTCAATCTATATTAATTATATGGATAATATTATTTAAAACACAGAGCTCACGGAGTCACATCTCCAGCCAGGGAAGCACATTAGCCTCAGGCAAATCGCTCAAGCAAATTGTTGTGCTTCTGTATGCATCATTTAGATTCTAATTCTGTTCACAACATAAATAATCACTAACTCGGCCTAAGCTATCCAAGTTCCTGTGCGTGCTTAAAAGAGGGAAGTTTCTCCTGAGTCGATAAAGGTTTTATTTTTCTTCGGTATCTGCAATTGCATTGCAACACCCATTCCCTCAGCAGTGTCTGTGCCTTTATCATGAGATGGAGGCATGGCAAGAATGAAACAGGAAACCAGTATGCACACAGATTTAATGGGATCTTGCTTCATGAACCATTTGTGAATTTAAGCAGTAATGCATTCTGCTGCATAAAACAGGATAAATTGGAAGTGACTAGCCAGTTGCAATGCAAAAAGTGCAAAGCTAATTATATCTGTCATAATTTATAAAACAATAAGCAGAGAAAAATGTGGATACAATTAGCTGGTCTCGTTGACAATTAGGCAAAGCCAGTAAGTTCATGAATTTTAGCCTTGCAGGGAGGACTAATCTAGATGTGTTTTGCAGAGCAGACTGATAGAGTGTTTTCCTTTTGGTATATCTGGATACTCTAGCAAAACATAAAGCAAACAGACATATTACTTGGTATGCTAATTTTTATTTATTTTTTCTTTTTAAGTGAATTTGGTTTGGCAATGATTTTTTCCATTCCAGATGTTGAAATCAGAACCTCTGCTTAGTAAAAATTTCACATTGTTTAAGACATCATGACTAAACCAGCTTGGCTTACCAAATGGGTCAGTGGTACAGTGAAATTATTATGTCTGCTTTAAAATCAGTCAGGCTGAATGGAGGGAAGTGTGTGACTCTGTAATAGTCAAACTAACATTAGCAGATTTGCTGAAATCAGATCAATGCAGATTTAATTCAGGATACATGTTCAGTGCAAAGATGTGTTATGAACAAGATGCCTACTCTTTTCTACCAGTGGGTTTTTAATTTTATAAAGTATTCTTGCCACATCACCAGGCACAAAAAAAAAAAAAAGAAAAAAGGTTTATGTCTTCTTAGACTACTCAATACCATCTTAAACATATCTCCCCAAACATGAAAAATAATCTGCACAAATGAGCTGCTCTTCTTGAGAGATCTGTTTTCCTATGGGGTATGACAGAGCCTGGTACTTTTTCTGCTTACACTTCACATCCCCTTTGTTAAACAATCCTTCAGAACAGAAGACTCATTCTGAAATGTTCTTGAAAACCCATTCAGGTTCCTTTGAAGTCTGTAGCAGTCCTTCTGCTGACTTCAAACAGCTTGGGATTGGCTCTGTCATGCAAAAATAGGGAGGAAAAATTAGGCCAACAAGGCAAATTAGCTTACAAAATAGTATTGGTATTGATCTAAAAAGGAAAACCATATATATTACACTGCATGTGAGAAAGACAAGTTGTTCTCGTGTAAAAGCTGCATCATAAACAATACATTTTATGTGGGCATTTAAGAGGGAAATTTCAGTGTAATTATCAAGATTGTAGGTGGTATATTACTGAAGCTAATGCTTCAGTTCAGCACACTGCTGAGGTAAAATTTTCCAGGAGACTTTCATGCCAAGTGACCACTAAGACTGTTGCTACCATTACTCAATCCTCCAAAGCTAATCCTGAAAGCCTTGTTCACCAAAGACTGCTTCTAAGCTAACGTGCCCTGCCTAGAAACAGCACCTCCTGACCATGGAAGGATCTGTCCTGCTACATTTGCAAGGCATTTCTGCAGCACCGTGTGAACATGCATCCAATGTTATTAGGGGCTCTCTGCCTTGGTCTCCATTTGTGCTGCGAGCATGCTCTCATGCATGCTGAGCATTAGCATTCCATGGTATCTGCTGCTTCTGAAGATGTTAAATTAATCAGGAGGCTTCATCACAACTACACAAACATGCCGGGTATCCCTGGCTGCTCCAATCTGCTGAGACTTACCCATTAAACAATGACTGCCATTCTCCTTGTACAAAACCTTCAGTAACTAAAAGAATTAGGTAGTCTTCTACATGAAGTAACATTTGTTTGTCTAGGATTGTTTTCTAACCCTAGGCTGTTGTTTTGAAAGTAATAATCTTACAGTGTTGCATTTTTGCTTGTAAAAAACCCTCAAATATTAGAAACAGAGTTACCAGGGCTAAAAGCATTGTCTGGGGGCATAAAGGCTAACTCTGTGTTGCAAGTATTTTGATTAGCAAGCCACAGTCACAGAATTCCAGTGTTATAAGCAAGGTCCTAATGTCAGCTGCAGTGTTTTTCTGACTGTCCATCTGTTCAGTTTTTACTTCTAAAAATTACATTTTACTACATTTTGAAGCAGAATTTAGGAACAGTGGAGTTTATTACCACTCTCCAGATAGTTTCAGACACTGTAGTAGTTTTTTAATGGATATGTGAAACAACCTTACCCGATCTCCTCCAGTATGCTTTATGAATTTAACAGTTGAACAGGCAAGTGCTATTGGCAATTCACATATAAAAGCTTTTTGCTAAGTATTATCTCCCTAGAGCTTTCTTATCCTTCTAAGATAAATCCTTCTCTATGCAAGCTTACTGTTAGAAAACCACGCTGAGAGTTTTGGAGAATGAAAGGAAAGGACATAGAAAAACATTGTAGGAGATGTACAGAAACAGATTTCCCCTTTCCACTTGTTTATGGACTGAATCCAGTCCGATTTTTTTCGTTATTATTCCCAATAATATTGTGACTCACCAAGCAAAATAATGTCTGGTCTTCAGGAGTAAAACAGCATCTGACACTGGTGTCATGACAGGCTGTCTACAGAAGAAGATCAAAAGATTGTTGGTCAGTGTGACATAAGCAATAACAGCCAGCACAGCAGATGATCTTTCTAATTCACTGAACCTCCAGGAACTGGCAACATTATCACCAAACGTCCTACACACTGTACAAAGCATTGCATTTCACAAGGCACCCTTCTAGTTTCTAAAATTTATTATATCAGTAGAAATGAAACCCAGAGATTTCACATTTACTTATCTGTGACCTTTATCCCTAAACTTGTAGGAACTCTGAATCCAAACACAAAACCTGAAGAATCATCACATCTTTGCTTACAAACTCTGAACACTGGTGATTTTGCTATTCAATTTTGCCCCAGCCCTCTCAGTCAATTACAGCTTTCAAATGTATATGCTTATTATGCTTCCCTTTGTTATGCTGAGCAAAACCCCATGAAAATAATTTGCATTTTGCTGAGAGAAATCTGTCATTTGCTTCTGCTCACCAGGAGATTATTCTTTGTGACATTTCAGTCTCTTGCTGAGAAAATTGCCTTAAAATAGCACAGAATTATGGCTTTATATGAAGTGACAATAACAGAAAATACATGCAGTTATTCTTAAAACAAACACTATTCTTTATCAAAATGCTGTGTTGAAATGCAACAGTGGTTATTTCATCAAGTTAATAACAACAAGAATAATAAAACAGAATTCAGGACACTTTATTTAATAGTTTATAATGAAGGCTCATTAAAAAGAACACCTGAAACTTAGTTTTCTCTCTTTTTTTTAATTTACAGACAAAAACAAGAAGACCTGAAGTATTGGACTAGGTGCAATGAAATACAGAAGTTTTATAACTGGTTTTATTTCATAGTTCACTATTAGAAAAAGATCAGACAGATATCAAAACCTTCAAATAGTTTAGGTTGTCACCCCAAAATTGAGCAAAAACCAAAAAGAGACTATTGTTTCAGTACTGATTTTGTAAGTCAACATTTTGTGTTACTGTCTGATGTACTTAATACTGATATAATCTGATATAACTAAAGTGCTTCATTCATAGTTAGGGAATAACACTTGCAAAATGCCTAGAACTCCTGAATTGATTGCATTTACAGGAAAAAAAAAAAAAGAAAAAAAAAATATAACTGATCCTGTAATTTCAAAAAGCTATTGAAAATACAGCACTATTGAAAATACAGGGATATGACTTTGTTACAGAGCAATGTGTCAGCCTATAATGAAAAGGTTGCATACCAGCAGTCTAAATGATGCTCACTTCCAGGATCCAGGTGAGAATGCAAAGGTATCTATATATGCTGAGGACATATCACTTTTTCCTCCTCTCAGCAGGCAGAGAGATGACCAAATTTGGAACTGAAGCCTATGGGACACTCTGGGTTTTCTGTCTATATGGTGTCATGCTTTAACCCCACGCAGCAGCTAAGCCCGACACAGCCATGTGCTCACACCTCCCCAGTGGGATGGTGGAGAGAATTAGAAGAGTGAAAGTGAGAAAAATCATGGGTTGAGATACAGACAGTTTAATACATAAAGAAAAAGTTGTGTGCAGAAACAAAGTAGCACAAGGGATTCCCCACTTTCCTTCATCAGGCAGGTGTTCAGCCATCCCCAGGACAGCAAGCCTCCATCATGTGTAACGGTTACTTGGAAAAACAAATGTCATCACTCCAAATGTCTTTCTTCTTCTTCCCCTAGCTGAGCATGATGCCAGATGATATGGGATATCCATTCGATCAGTTGGGGTCAGCTGTACCGGCTGTGTCCCCTCCCAGCTTCTTGCACACTCCCAGAAAAGGCTTTGACTTTGGTTAAGCACTGCTCAGCAGTAACAAAAACCTCCCTGTGTTATCAATACTGTTTCCATCACAAATCCAAAACATAGCCCCATACAAGCTACTGTGAAGAAAATTAACTCTACCCCAGACAAAACCAGTACATACAGCCACACAGATGGGAGTGCTGTTGCTAGTATAACTTAAGGCAGTATACAGACACAAAGCTATAGCAAATGTCAGTGTGACATGCTAATAATTTCAGTAATGGTAGAGATGCAAATGAGACTAAACCTTTGTCTTTGAGCTGGACCACGGTTGAGCCTCACAGTGTTATGGCTTCATTCCAGTTAATCAATGGATGTACTATTATTTACTTGTAGCAATGATTCTGTGGTTCATTTTTCACTTTAAGGGGAAAAAAGTTTTTCACTTTATTATTTATTCCTTTACAGCATATGGGAACCTAGTGATAAATAAGAAATAACTGTGGCTATGTGTACATATTGAATAAAAGGACAGCTTCTCCTTTTTATGCCATCTAAGACAGGAGGCAGCTGTAGATGTGTAGATACTCAAATATGGAAGTATAAGAATTGATTGACACACTGTAAGGAGTTGCATTCGCTTTTTAATATTTAATCATATTTTGACCCTGCAAATCAATACACCTGCACTCTAGCAAATACTAGGCTTAGTTTGTAATAAGTTATTTTCGGAGGAGGAATTGTATTTGTTAAAAATACTGTAGGGAAAAAACTTTTTAGTATGTTTGATGCATACACAGCTCCACTACTGTGTTAGCCAAGAATATTGGTCCCATAAATGAGACACATTTATACAGCTAAAGATTTCAAGCCACACCTTTTCCATTCTCACTTTAATCCCTCAAATGAATCATAGAATCATAGAATAGTTAGGGCTGGAAAGGACCTTGAGATCATCTAGTTCAACCCCCCTGCCATGGGCAGGGACACCTCATAGTAAACCATGTCACCCAAGGCTCTGTCCAACCTGGCCTTACATACTGCAGTTGCATCTAAAAGTGTGAGGCTTAACAGCAGGAGGAACAAAACATGAGATAATCAATTTATTTTGCTTTTCAAAGCAGAAAGGAAGAGATTAAATTCCCTGCCTTAATGAAACATGGACTTTGGAGTGACAGGAGCACACTTCCAGGATATCTCTTCCCAGCTCCTTCCTCTCCTGGGACTTGTGAAGCAAGGACCAGGTAGTCACAAGGTAAAATGTTAGCACTGGTGCTGGTGTTAACATGCCATAATGCTAGCATGCAAAGCTGCAATTTTTGTCAGATGGGAAAGGAAAAGTTATTTCTTACAGGTCATCATGCAGAAGAGAGTAGGCAGAATGCCACACGGATCTCCAGAAAAGGAAAGCTGCATTATGAAATGGTACTTTTTAACAACAGGGAAAAAAGAAACAAATCTAAACATAATTCAGGACATAACACTGCATTCTAAAATGTTCAGATTGTTTAAAACCATTCATTATACTATCTGCCTTGTGGCTTGTGAAGCTGCTTATTATTCCAGGAGCAACCATCAGAAGATGGTGCTATATTCAGATTCAAAATGAGAAAAACCAATAACTAAATCAGCCATGTAAGGTATTGAAATTAATTTCCAATGCAGGACTTAGACTCATAAAACCTGCAAAGCCTACAATATTAGAAAGCATTGTTAGAGTGTTTGTGCCTAAGATCAATCCTCAGCTCAGACAGCAAATCAGAGAGCACATGTTCATGAGCTGAACTTCACAGAAGCATAAAGAGCAAACATCCACTTTAGCTTCATGTAAAAAGGCATTCTTCTTCAAAAGCTCAGTCAGGTGCCTGCTCACAGCCAGCAATTATGCAAGCAGATAAGTCAAGATTTTGTCTTTAGTGGAGACAGCAATAGAACTGCATTGATTAATGTAATTAAGTGTAATCCAGCATTCAGATTTGCAGTCAGAGTTGGCATTAGGTATTATTCATGGTGTTATTTTGTAAGAAACTCCACTTGATCAGTTCCTCAAACCCCACAGAAACATATTCTCTAAAAAATATTAGAATGCATTTTGCTGCTGGAGGTACTGACTCCTAGTGAGATAAAAAACATAGTTGTTTTCATTATAGAGACAAATGCAAATAATGAACCTATTTGAGTAAGGAAAGTTATGGATAGTTCTATTTTCTTTGGTGACCCTGCCACATTCTCGTATAAGAGTCTCAGGAAGTCATAGGATGTAAGAGCAGAGAAGAAAGAGCCCAAATTATTTGTTTTTGTATACCATGGCCATTTGAGCAAAGCTTGGTTTTCAAAAGATAACAAAACTTGAGAACAAGAGAAGATAATCCATATATCTTTAAAAACATAGCAAATAAATTTCCCTCTTTCCAATGATAAGCAGGCAGGAATATTTATAATTTGTTTTAATATAATTTAAGACCTTCCTCTGTCACCTCATTTAAGGGGCATGAGATGTGTACTGTGATGGAAGCAACTGAAAACTGTGTAGCCTGGGTTATGAACATCATGGGATGCAGTGTTTTTCTGTACAGTTTGGATCCTCACAGATGGTATTTAGGTTTAATGTAAGAAGACAAATGCATATTAAATCCATGATGTCTTCCCTTTTCCTGTCTAAGAGACAGGAAATAATGATTAATTCAGATAACTTCCTATGCCTCGATATTCTTTTCTCCTGAACATGTAGCTCCTTAGAATCATATTTCTTGATCTTGTATTCATTGTGCAAATAGCCAGCAGCAGATCTGTACAAGAGGATATAAGGTTTTACAGGATGTATCTGCAATCACAGTGAAAGAAGCCATGGGGAATGGAGAGACGTGTAACAGGACATTCCTTTGTCAAAGCAGCAAGGTGTTTCCAGTTTAAAGCTTTTTTCCTTTGCAAAGGTATATCTCCTCTGGGAGACCTGCAGGAGGCAGCAGCACAGGGTGACACTTCCCATGGCATCTAAAATGTTAAACGGCTTAGACTGTGCTTGGCAGTCCTTCAGCTACTCATAAGAGTGACTTCTCAGAAATCAATATGAAAACCACTTTGGGATCTGCCAGTACAAAAATCAAACTATATCATGATAAGATTATTTTTTTTTTAATTTCCTCTGAACTGCCTTCTTTTTCTCAATTAAATTCAAGAAGATAGAAGATGAGTCTAAGCCAAGATTTTAATGAATATAACTCAGAAGTCTAACAGTAATTTCCTAAGGGGTGACAAAGGGATCAGAGAGTGGCTTTTGTGACATTTTTCTTACTTAATGCTTTATTAGAGAAAAAAAAGGAATGAGAGACAATTCTGACACAGGTCACGTAAATCAGCACTTTAGAACAGGAACCAGCTATTCTAGTTACTTCAGAGGAGAAAATAAGTTATCGCCCTCTTAATATACAGAAGAAATAGTCAGGATAAAGATCAGAAGGAAAACTCAGTAATGCCAGTGTATCAAACATCAGGTAAACACTATTCATTGACAAGGCAGATTATGGAATTACAATGACTGGAATTATCCTTTTATTTGAAGCTAGACTTCATCTATCTTTATCAGAGACCAAATATCAATAGTTAAACTTGCTGTTATAGAGAACTGACTAAGCAGGCCTTTAAAGTTCTTTTCAATTCATATTATTTCAGGCTTCTCCTGTACATCTCTCCTTTCACCCCAAGAGATCAACAGTATTAATTCAGCCTGGGAAAAAAAAATCTGCATTTGAGATTTTCTGACAACACAAATAATTCTGGAAGTTAACAAAGTTCATTAAATGTATTTAAGCAAACCATTTTCCCTTGTGATTTAACCTTAAGCCTGAATTTCCATGAAATGATGCATGTCCATCACTTGTGAAGAAGTTATGATGAATAGATAAAAGAGATTTTTTTAAACAATTTCATTTTCCTTTCACTATTTTATTCTCTAACATTTTCCTGCTTTTCTTTCACCCCCCTTTTTTTTTCTGCTCACTCTTGGCTACAATAATTGTAGTAATAGAAATTCACGCTCTTTCAAAAGCCACATGGTGGCCACGTAATGAATAAGGTGATTCAGAAAGTGATCGCAGCAACTGCTTTTGGGCATTCACAGAATAAAACAGCATACCTTCTGGAAGACTGTGCTGTTAGCAATGCGTATAAATGACTAGACATGCAGAAATGTTGCACTAGTATGTGGAAGATAAAACAAAGAAAGGGATTAGACGAGTATTTACAGTGTGATTAGGATTGGCTTTCTTCCCAGTCAAAGAAATCAAATGCCTTTAATATTATTAAGAACTAATATTGTGCTGAAAAGGCAACATGTTTTGTTAACTCATCAAAGTGGATCTACATATTCAAATCTAAATGAGATATATTTCATTTATAATCATCCCCTCTTTTCTGTAATTGCATATCCATTAATTTAGCTCTTTCTTACCACATTACTGAAAATGAGTTTGCCCATCTTTCTATCATGATTTGCAAGCAATTCGGTGAGGAAAAATTGCCTAAATTCTCTTGTTTGAGTTCCTGCTTCCTTAGGCCTTGAAAAATGGTTTTTTTACAGTGTGGCAGCTGAAATAGAGCAACTAATCCTAATGAAGGAAAAGCAGCCTTACAGCTGTCAAATAAGTTAGCAGACTGCAATAGAGAGTAATAAGAAACAAAGCGCATACCCTGAGCTGATACCCTGATAAGAACTATTCACATTACACCTATGTTATCCAATGCTTTCCAGTGGCCATCATCAACAACTGGATGTTTTGCCTTAGGCCTCAACTAAGTGTCCACCATTGTGGCCAAATAAATAAATAAAATAACTAATGTGAAAAAAAGAAAGAAAATATATTTTACTGGAAGA
This sequence comes from Coracopsis vasa, assembly GCA_026283785.1. Lineage (NCBI taxonomy): Eukaryota > Metazoa > Chordata > Aves > Psittaciformes > Psittacidae > Coracopsis > Coracopsis vasa. The sequence goes on along the minus strand of JANHGB010042933.1, from coordinate 41,745 downwards.
TAAATTCCATCTCCCATGAACTCAGAAAGGCTTCTTTGCAAAATCATTAATAAACCTCTGGGATTAAAATTTCAAAACTGAAATAACGAAGTCTGAGATATCAGCATCAAAGCATCGACAACTGAAGTAACTTGTTGGATCATTTTTTACTCACATATTAATTTTATGTATTTGAGAGAAGTCAATATCCCCCATGCTAGAATCAACATTCTTAATTACCTTAAATTAAGCAAGGTATCATGGGATTTGGGCACAATCTGCAGGTTTCCTCCCATCCCACTGTTTCCTTAAAGGACAAGATCTTTTCTTCAGCAACTTCAATTGTTTCTCTCTGGTCTCTTTAATTTATTTCTCTTTGACATTTATGTTTCTGCTTTCTACCATAAAAGTTCCCCTCACTCTTTCCAGGAGCTACTTTCTAACTGCAGGCTGCTTGCCTGATCCATCCAGGCATACAGAAGATTCTATTGCATGGTATTACTCGCTTGCTTTCAGGAGAGGAAGCCTCCAGAGAGTGTTGCATGAACCAGGCAACACCACCTAAAAATAAACAACCTTCCTCCTCACTTCGCAGCTAGACCTTTTCATGAAAAACAATATAGAGTAAATTGAAAACAAATCAAGCTGTTACAGCAGCTGCCAGAAGAAATCCCACAGGTGCTGCAGTTTTATCACTGGGCCATCATCTCTTAGTACAGCCGTCTGCCCTGAAGTTATGAGAGCTTTCTGCACAGCCAAAAGACGTGTGACAGCAGCCTACTGACACACATATTGAGTAGCTTCAGCTTCCCCTGACCGAGCTCCCTGCCTCCCAGTTCCCTGCTGCCTCTTCCCCCTGTCACTTCTTATCTCCAAGCTAACTGATCCTGAGTCACTGCTTGATCTCATCTTCTTACCACAGCCTTTCCTCTGTGTCCTCTCACATTCCTGGTACTGAATGACAGCCTCTTGGCATCTTCCTACTCTCCACAGCTAGTCTAACACCTGCTGTACTTTAGGTAATGCTGTGGACCAAATTAATCACTTTATCCCTCTCCTTCCCCTCCAGTCTGCTCTCATCATTTACTCAAATGAAACACCATCAGCATAACAAAAAAGCTGACTTGAAGCAAATACCTAGAGGCTATATCATTTGAGAGAAATACATATTTGCATACCTATTTGGTAAGTTCCATGCATATGAATTCGTTGGAAATTGTGCACCAAACCAGATTACATTTTCTTCAGAGCCAGAATACCTGCAAGAGCTATTACAAACTGACATCTCTACTTAAAAGTGTTATGTTGTAAACTTCTGGAAAAAAAAAAGGTTTGAGGTTGCATATTAGGAAATAGTACTCTGAGGAAGTGAACTGGCAAGTGTTTGAGGGGTCAGCCATTAGTGGATTAAGGAACTTCAAATTCCATTCAGCTGTGTCAACAAAGAGTCTAATCCACTGTTGCTTACTACCAAAATGTGAAATTCACACCCTTGGAGAGAAAAGCCTTAATTAGAAAAGCTACTTCAGTATGTACTAATCAACTCTCTTCTTGGCAGTCATTACAGACATGCCGACAGCTGAATTAACATGAGGTCTGGGAATCAAACAACTGCTGACAGTTTTTGGAAATGCGGGGTCCACCTGGGACAAATTATTTATTGTATGCTCTAGGTATTGAATATTGTCATTAAGGAGAGGCATATTGTTAGACTAAGGCTAATATACGCAAATTTGTGATCAGGCTTCTGATTTTCCCCTTCTTTTTCACACAGTAACCATCTTTGTGCATATTGTTCCTTACCCTTTTTAACAAGTGGATTAAACCATTTCAGAGAGAAAGAGAATGAGGAATCAAGCAACACAATTTTGTCAGTTTTATCAAAAATAATTTCAAACAAGAACAAAGAGGCATAGTTCAGACCAACGTTTTTGTTCTAAGCGAGATCATATTTATTATGCTGAGATAGAGAAAAGGAAAAAGAGGCAAATATTTATACAAGAAAATAAAAGTAATGTCTGTATAAATTAATGATACATTTGTCTGCTCAATACAGGAGACAGTAAGTCTGAGTTTATTAAATGTTCTTTAAGAAAGAAACCATAAGACCAGGAAAGTTCAGGCTCTCAAATCTGACTGTGTAATTTTCCTGAATAGTAAATCATTGATAGTCACAGGGTATACAAAAAGCAAGCATTTTATGTAACAGCATTTACAGAGAAGACTGAATTATAAAGTAGATGTTTTGAGTAGGATGTAATAAAAATATTTGTCTAACATTGCACCCAGACTTGGGAAATAGATAACAATACACTTTTATTAATATTGGTTTCATTATGCTAGTGCTTCAAACACCAGTAAAGAGCGGGCACCTTCAAAGGTACTGCATATGCACATATTTACAGGATAAATAGATATGCCAGTGAAAGAAGAGGAAACAAAACAGAGGACCACTTATCTTAAAACAGATCACAGCCAGGAAAAGACTGCACCAGTCTGGCGGTGTTTACCATCTTTGGCAGCCACGTGGACAGTGGGATTGAGTGTGCACTCAGCAAGTTTGCCAATGACAACAAACTGCGTGGTGTGGTTTGCACACTGGAGGAAAGGGACGTCATCCAAAGGGACCTTGACAACTTGAGAGGTGGGCCTGTGCAAACCCTATGAAGTTCAACAAAGCAAAATGCAAGGTCCTGTATGTAGGTCAGAGCAATGCAAGCACAAATTCAGGCTGGGTGCGGAATGGATTGAGAACAGTCATGAGGAGCAGCACTGAGGGGTGCTGGTTGATAAGAAGCTTAACATGAGCCAGCAGTGCGCACTTGCAGCCTAGAAAACCAAATGTGTCCTGAGCTGCATCGAAAGAAACCTGACCAGATGACCATGTACAGAAGCCAGAGTATGCTAATTTGTGACTGTCCAGCAAACACCTTCTTTTTAAGTTGCAGGACTGTACAAACATCCACGCATTTAGGCTACGCATTACTCTGGATGAGGGCATAGACATCGATAGCGCAACACATTCTGTAGAAGGTGGATTACACATCTGTGTTAGGAGGACTGGATTGCAATTAAAATGAGTGCAAATTCTGGAAGACGTGTCTAGCCTATAATTGGATGAATACTTACAGCCAGATGAAGAGCACTGTTAATATTTACATTAACTTTGTTAACATTAAATTAATGTTTAAAAGCATTATTGATTTACCTAAATCTGGTTTTGTGGGGTTTTGTGAAGTCCATTTTCCTGATGAGCTGTGCTGTTAGCTGTCCTCACTTCTGACAAATGCCACAGGGTAATATAGTCTCTGGAGGGTTCAGAAGCCCTCAGAAAACCTACAGAAGTACCTACTCAGCATTATCAGCTATGTGAATTCTGGTTCTCTGCTATGTATTTGCAGCTTCTAAGGGTTTTATATCTTTGTAAACTCATTTGCCTTTTAGCAAAGAAAGTGCAAAACAGATTCACTGCAAAATCATCATTCTCCCACTGTTTACACCATCTATAATATATTTTGCTCGTTTGTCACACTTTATTTGCCATATGTTTGAAAGCATAGGAAAATTTAAGTCACAGACTTGATACTTTCTCTTATTCTTTATCAGCATTGTGCACAGACATTATTCCAACAAGATCAATGTAAAACCATTTACAAAAAAGGAAATATTTCAAGCTCTTTGATATGACTCAAGAGTGTATCCAAGGACTACCTGCTGTGTACATTTTTGCTTCAGTGAGAAAAAAAACTGCTTTTGTAAAAAAATTCTCTTGGTTCTGCTCTTGTGCAAGTTCTGGGAACACACTGAAGGTTTCTGATGTGCCATGGCTTCACTTGAGCAGCGTCTGATATAAGACTTTGTCAGAAAATATCTTTATTTTCACCTGACATACTGATGGAATAACCATTTTTACTTTCTGCCTTTCAGTCAAATTACTATGTTGTGATTGTTCATATCATGAACCTTTCATATGAAATCAGAGTCATATGTATTTTAGTCAACTATAAAGTGGATTCTCTAGTAAAAATTCTCTGTACACAGAGCAGATTCTTTAATACCTAACCCTTTGCACACATTAATTCACACGGAGACTGCCAAACATTTCCCTAGGCTTAAAACTAATTCCAGAGAGTTTGAATTGGACAGTTTGGGTTTTTTTGCTACTCAAAACCAAAAAAAATCCTGGCATTTAGTACAAAATCTGATTTTTTTGTTTGTTTTTTGTTTAAATTCAAACAGGACTGTCATTTCTCTTCATAGATTTAAATTACTTTTTTCACATAAAACGTGACATTTTCAAGAAAAAATTGTTGATATTTTTTGTATCATTTCATTTCTCAGAAATAACTTCCATTTTCCAGACAATCCTAGTGAAAATTATCACTCAGGACACCTGAGTTTGGTTTTCAGTTGTTCTTTTTAGTTTTTTGTGCTTCTGTGGGAATTATAGAGGCTAAATTAGATGAATAAATGGATTTTTAACAGGCTTATTGCAGTGAACATTTAAGATTAGCAACCTTTCTCCAAAAGAAAAATTTAATTAGAACCCAATTATACTGAAATTGAAGTAACTGCTGAGGTAGTGCAATGAATACATTGAATCCCATATGCTGTGATTTATAATCCACAAGCACTTTGAAGAACTACCTTATTGTCCTCTCTATATTCATATGCATTTCCTATTAATATCAAGAAGAATTGTATGGCTGCTTTGCATATACTTGAGAAAAAAAATTAAATAAAGTCATATAAGAATCTCTATTTTACTATGTATGTACATCGCTTTACAATGCCAAGAGTAAACATACATACACTGATGTTAAACTTCATTACTTTAAAGTTTCTATTGGAAAGGTAAAGAAAAAAGTAAGCGATTTTTTTAGACACATCAGTATCACCTTAACTCTTTAGTACAGAAAACACTTTCTAGAAAACACAAAGTTTCCTATTTTGTACCCTATTACAACAATGTGAGCCCAAAATAATGTTTCTGAACTCATTATTTCTAGTTATTCCAGAAATCTAACAAACATCTCCAAGCTATATGCTCATCCATAGCATGAAAGATTTTTTGTTTAAAAAACCAAATACCCAGAGATACCCTGCCAGACTATTTTCTTATCCTCTATTGTTTTTTCCTCTAAGGGAATTCCTGACACTTTTAGAGGGCTTGTGTCTGAAATTACTAGTTAATTACATGACCAGAACTTAAAGCAGAAAGCATCTTCATGCTCTCTCTATATAAGGGACAACACAAGGTACAAGACAATGGAGAAGCAGCAGGATAAAAAACAGTGAAGAAACAGTTGGTCTGAAGAAATGGCCCTTCTTGACTCAAGCTCTAAATAATTTTTAGTCACATTTCAAGTCAGAAATAGCTGCAATTGCCTATGTTTTAATGTCTAACAGGAAGTGTTAGTGATTAAATGGTAATTAGTTATTTACATGGTTAGCATTTTCTACAAGATAAATTTGATGTGGACTTCGGCTATCTTGTTAAGCTTAAGCTATCTTCTCCAGAGATCATTTTGTATTTTAAAAAATGGTTTCTGTTAAATAGCAACCTACATTTTAAAAAACAATTTTCTGTATGATCAGCATGATGATCAGCTTTTGCAGGCTAGCCAAATAACAGTAAGATATTAAGTTAGTGCATGAAACAAGTGTTTTGTTAAGAAGTAGAATACTTTTCTTTTTTGTAATGGAAAGCTCCTTCTACTTACTTTCATTTTCTTACATACAGGAGGCTTAAAGATACTTTCATTGTATCTCTTTTCTTCAATTACACAGTCTAATTGCAGATCTGACAATGCCATGGGAATTGCCAGCAGTTCTGCTTGCTGGCAGCTAAAAGTCACTGAATGCTGATACCACATAACTTCTCAGATCACACTTGCATCCATAACCCAAGTGCTGCCACAGAAAGCTAATAGGTGTTCCTACAGAGGATGTGGGACTCTATGACCTTCTACACAAATGGTCATTAATCTGAAGCATTCGGTGCTTGGTTACACACTGCTGAAAGGTAGAAAACTCTATAGCAATGTGCCTTTTTTTTTTTTTAACACAATTCAGGATGCTGCTGTCATTATACAATCATCATAAAAATGTTTATGTCTTTGAAAAGGAGTTGAGAAGTTAGTTAACTTCTGAGCAGGCACTTGTCCATTTGGGAATCTTGCAGGATGTGATCATCAGCATGCTGGCCCTCCCATACGTAGTGTGTGAAAAGACCATTTCCTCTCCTTTCCTCTGCACTAAGTCTCTGTTCTCTATTGCAATTGTGGGCAAAAAATGATGAAGCATGAATCTGCATCTGCTCAGGTTTTAATAATATGATTTGAAAATACGTCTTTATTGGAGAGGGACTTTTAACAATGGCATGTAGTTATACGACAAGGTGGGATGGATTTAAACTGAAAGAGAGTAGATTTAGATTAGACATAAAAAAGAAGTTCTTTACGGTGAAGGTAGTGAAGCACTGGCATCAGTTGCTCAGAGAAGTTGTGAATGCCGTATCCCTGGAATTGTTCAAGGCCAGGCTGGACAGGGCTTTCAGCAACTTGGTCTAGTGGAAGGTGCCCCTGTCCATGGCAGGGGGGTTGGAACTAGATGATCTTTAAGGTACCTTTGAACTTAAATCATTCTATGGTTAGCTGCTTTTCTGATTAGGCACTGCTAAATCCTGTCCAGGTATAAGATAATTTGAAGCTTTGATATTTAATTGAAATTTGTTCTTGGGCCTGTTAGCATCAGCCGGCATGCTGGAAAATGCAGACTGACTTCTTGTGATACAAGCTGTCACAGTGACCCAGCCACTTTGTCTCAATAAAAGCTAAACCCACTAAAATACTCTTGCTTAAACATCTTAAACATCATACTTAAGCATCACACAGAACATTCAAGAAAATCATAGTAAAAGGTCATTATTTATGTAACAAAGAAAAGATCTCCAAATTAGGAAATGCTGGATTTACAGTGACCTTTGCTATCTCTAGCTCCTTCCATATGCAATGCATGAAAAGAAGTTCCTCGGGAGTGGAAGAGTTTGTGGTCCTAGACGAAACAACCACCTCAATGATGTCTCACTCAAAAGGCAAGTGAGAGACACCAGTGATTTTAAATTTTCCTTTATCAGTGTCCAGGCTGAGAAGCTGAGCCAGGCTATTAGAATAACCACAGATAAAATGTTAAACTGAGGAGCCCATATAGCTCCTGTACACGTACACACAGGTGGTTTAGAACAGTGTCCTTCCGTCATTGAGTGGGGTACTGCTACAGTCCCTGGGTTTTCTTTGCTGAATCTGTAGGAAAGTGGTAATGGTGAAACATGACAAATACATCTGTCTTTGCCTAGAGAAGAAATGGAAGCAAACAATGTCTAGACATTGGAGAAGCATTTAACTGAGGCCAGTGCACAGTAAAGGCTATGACATTTCCCATTACTGCATTCTCTCCTATGGATACTTCCCCTGCTGTTGACAGCTCCACTCTCCACAGCTATAGTATCAGATCAGAGAAGCTGCTGTAGACTCACAAGCCCACCCAAAGATATGCTGTGCTTTTCTGAAATGTGTTCACTGTTACCGAAATTAGGTAACTGCTCTTGGGCTGGGGGTAATGGGGCTTGGTAGCATTTAGTTTCAGACACTGGGATGCTTGAAGGTAAGGGCACTTTGTCATTTTAGAACCGGCAGTGCTTTTAGATTATATTGATTTTATTTCATTGTCTTGAGATCATCTACCCTTAGCTCTAAGTATAACTGCAAACTCTCACACCTCTTAAATTACAGGCTGGAATGCACTCCCCAGCTTAGCCTGGGCAAATGGTTGTGCATAGCTCTGTAGAGTGCTGCAGAGAGGCCAAAACATTATACGTGCTGCTGTGAATAGGGGTACTCAGAAAACCAGTCACAGCACTCAAGTAATAGCTAGCTATCCAAGCCAGGTGCTGCAAAGAGTTTCAGCAACAAGAGACAAATCTTGGGGCATGCTTGTAGGTTTCATGTAAACCTGCGGTTTGCGGTGAGAAGAGTGAGTCAGCATGCACAAAGAGAAAACATAAGGGGCTCTTAGGCACCCACCTTTTATACCTAAAATATATATGATAATTCTGTTAGTAGCTCAGATGAACCACAGTCAACTACGTCAAGCACAACTAGCTTTCCAAAGCTGTGGTGGAGCTGTTTTCCCATTACGCATATAGGGAGAGGACAAACAGGCATTGGATACAGCTGAAACATCTCTCATTGATCTTTTTCCTGTCCTGCATTTCCTTTCCCTGTCCTTTACCATGAGAAGGTGGCTGCTACATGCCTTGGGCATGAAATGAGAAGATGCTGAGATGAATGAAATGAGAAGGGTTTTATGCAACAAGCAGGTAAGTACTACATGGTGCAAATGCTGGAGGGGCTGTCTGCTATAGACATTATTGCGCAAGGTCTTGCAAAATCACAAATGTCAGCAAAGATATGTTATAGCATGTGGCAGCAGTAATACAGACTGGTTCATGGAGCAGCTCAGAACCACGAAGTGTTTAAAGCAGCTAAGCTACAGTGTCATGCCTCTTGGGAGAGATACAGCATTAATATCTTCTTGTGTCCTCTCAATAGAAGTGTCTTTTCTGAATCAAACTTGCACTACAAGGTGAATCCATAGTGCATTGAGCTAGTAATGACACAGAGCTTCTGATACACAAATTATCCCCCTTGTTTAAAGAATGAAGTAACAAAATCTCCCTCCTGCCAGATCAAAGACAGCTCACCAGATTAGTTAAGAATAGCTATATATTACACCTTTTCTCTCCCAAATCAATGCTATAGAAATTTACCAAGTGTATCATCTTGTAATACAAAATCCAAAATTCTTGAATTTACCTCATACACCAAACAACCCCAAATATAGCCCCTAAGGGAAAAATAAAATTAAAAAAAAAAAATGGCTCCACTATATTGCCATCTTCTTACTGGCTTAAAAGTCATTAACAGATATTCATTGAAATCAAACAGAATTCTTTTGCATTCTTGCTAGTCACCAAGACAGCAGGAGAACAGGGAGACAGAAACAAGTCAGAAACAATTAGAAATGAAGGCACCTTGTCAAAACTGAATTAGACAATTTCCTAAATCAAAACAGAAATCAAAAGCAGTTCTGGCTAAGCTATATATTTTTGGCATTGAGCTGCCAGTTTAGCAGCTGCAAAATGTGTTGTTATGTAAAGCATGGAGTCAAGTTCTTCAGCCAGACTTTCTGTTTTCACTCCACTGGATCAGGACCAATACCAGAAGTGTCTGAATGTACTTGTGAATTGTACTTAGTTCTACTTTTGTTGTATATTTCTTGAAATATAAAACTTTCTAAGTATTTGGGAATATACAGCTCTTGAGCTATAGCATGTACATTTCCAGATATCTTTCTCTCTCATCCACATCCCAAGGGATCTCTAACCTACTAAAATTCTTATGCTTTCAGACTGTATTTGGCAAAATACAATCATGTTGGCACTCTTTCAGGCAGCAAAGACCACTTGAAGGCATATTTTTTTGGTCTATCCTTGTTTTTATTCTTCCCCTTCCTGTGCCCACTTCTGGCACAGCAGATGGAGCCTCTCTCTAGGTAGGAGAATAAGAAGACTCATCATGGGACCAGAAAGATGGAAGCTAGTAGCATCCATGTAAAGCCCTGTTCGTTACAAGTAGTACAAACATACAGATGGATTTTCAAAGCCATCCAGTGATTCTGTGACACTGAGTTGTGATGTCAGTGAAAGGCTGACTATTGTCAGAATATCATGTCAGGATATCATTTTAGAAAAAAGTGAAGACAGAAAAGGTACTGGAAATCACCACTGAGAATCTTCAACTTAATATCAGTCCATTTAAATTATGAGAAAGCATTTTTCTTTCCTGAACTGACTCTTCTTTTGCTTATATTTCCATGAATCTGTTTTGACTAAGTTAAAAAAGATATCTATGGGACAGGTGTGTTGTACAAAGTAAAGACATTGTTATATTTTGTAACCAAAGTGGCTTTGTGGAAGACACTTATCTCTTCACAATGTAATGCTAAATGAGGTACCTCACATCTCTTGAGAATTGAATGATACTTTCAGGATTCAGCATTGCAATGTTTCTATTACAGGCAGGGTGAGGTGATAAGATGCTATCAGATTTATTTTGTACTACGTCTAGTCTAGAAAAAGAAAAGTCTTACATAGAGGAAACAGAAAAACAGAGAAACTGTTCTCTCATTTTTTAAAGACTCTGGTAGTTTTCTCAATCATTGTGAAAATATTTTTGAAAGAAACCAACTCAAAACTCAGGAGAGGAAGACAGAAAAGATCTAGTGTTTCTGAAATAATGTTTTCTTACCAAGAAAGAAGAATAAAATGGTATTTTAACAACTTTTTTTTGGCATAGACCTCAATGTAGTACCTGAAAAGCTGACATGATCTCATTTACAGATTTCCTTTGTTTCTTTGATTACTGCTAGAGGAAAATACTGCATTCTACAATATTTTTTTTTAATTGTTAGCAAGAAGTGTTATCTGGAAATAGCATCATATATACAGTTGCAATTGTATACAATGTACACAAAAGCAAAGTAAAATGTGCTTATTGGGTTAGCAATACATCTAGGAAAGGTCCAGGTTAACTAGTTCCAGACAGATTAACTAATTCCCTCACACCATGCTACAAGAATTTGAGAGAAAGCATGTACAATACTTACTCAAAATAGGATTTGAGTACAAGGCCTGGGAAATAATGAACAAAAATTGTGCTGATTTCCTAATAAGAAGGAGTTCTAGTCTATCTGGGAATACCTTTCCCACACAACAAAAACAACAGGCTGTATCTTGCAGTTCTGCCAGAAGGCAGACTCATGCTGTCCATATTGCATACCAGTTTAAAGGCCCTGTGTGAAGAGTATGAACTAAACACAAGCATCAAATCTACTATACATTAGATTATTATTTTTCCAGTAGGGTACCTGTATCATCTGGTAATGTCTACATCAGACAAATGCCTTCAGGAAATAAAAAACACAATGGATTTAGAAGTCCTATGAAATGTTATGCTGTGTAGAGAAATTGGAAAACAAAATGAGAAGCAGTGAACCAGAAAAAGAAAAGCAGAAATAAAAGGGAAATTTGATCACAGTCAATGATCACCATCAAGAGTTCAGAAAGGAAGACAAGCTTTTGTGTTTTGTGAGTGTAAAATATCCGTGAGTAAAAATGATTCAAGACTGATCAAAAGGGAGGAATCCAAAACTCTGGCTGGCACCCAGGAAGAATTAGTGGCATAAAATTAAAGAGGAGTTCTGAGAACATGTGGGCTGATATGGAACTGAGGCATGGAGAAAGAGAAAAGGTGAAATGGAGAAGAAAGAGGATGAGGCAGTGTTAGGCTGTTATAGATAACAATTTACTAAACTATTACAGATAGATTTACAAGTTCATGCCAATCTGCTGCTTTGTGTAAAGTTTTCCAAGGAGCCACTGAAGCCGTAGGGCCACTGGAGTCATCTAGGGCAGGTAGTATGGAGCTGGTCTATACTGGTCTTCACAAGTTTTCTCATTTGAATGCTGCACACAACTTTAACTAAATTACATACTGTAGGTCTCATCAACCGGACCATGCTAGTCAATATGCAGACCTTTAATCTGTTACTTTCCCTGTTGAGTGGTAGCAGTTAGGGATTTTTTTTCAGGTAACTAGCTAAAATAATTTACAGATTACATCAATATACATTTTTGTAGCTTTAAAAATTGGGGTAGAGGTATAAATAGCCTTGATGGTAGGGGAATTGCAATAGAAATATTGAACTTCAGCTGGTTCAAAGGTTACATATAGAACTATTACAGAACTATTTAAAATGACATTTGGCTCATGAACTGGCCATAAAAAAACTGCTTCTATAAGGTGTCATTGTCTGCCATTACCTGCCCTTCTTCTTAGAAAGATATTGTGAGCTTCTCCTCTCTGGAGCTCACACCCAAAACAGATCCTTGCTCCACCTAACTCCTCGCCTGGCTTGGGGAATAGTTATTAGTCTGACAGCATGCAGCTGTACATGGGGGGATTTGCTCTGTCCCCATTAGCTCTTTCAGCAAAAACTGGTGCAGCCCTGAGGCAGATTAGAAACTTTTATACGAGTAGGCTTACGTGAGTTTTTGCAGCAACAAACTTCAGTCATTTTGTCTATTTGACTCTGTGTTGACACACAAACCAATCAAAAAAAAAAAAAAAATAAGAAAGAAAAGATGGTTTAGACCTGAACTGCTTGTTTTCTTGTGGTCTGAAGGGCAGCTGTGGAAACCTTCCATAAGGTACCTCCAGCAGAGGAGTGTGAATGAAAAGACAGAACCGTAAGCCCTCACAGCAAATTTATTCTGGACAGGATGGTCATTGGCAACTGCAGCTTCATCCACTATTCCCTGCTGTTTTAATCCCAGCTCTGCACTGAGCATGTACCCTGCAAATGTCTTCCTGGGAATACTGACAAAGACCTATGCATGGTCCATGGCACCGGGATGACCCACAAAAAACATTTGAAAATCCGTTTAGGCAACCTAGCTAGGATTTTCTGAAGTGCATTGAGTATTTACGCACAAGGACCTTCAAGGAAAAGAAAAAGTGTCTTTTAAAACTGAGATTTTCAACAGTACTTAGGCTTTCTTTAGACTCGTAAACTGTGTGCAAGAAGCATAGACCTAGACAGCAAACAGCTGGTACTTAGAAAACAATGCCAGCTCACCATGTTTCATCGCTTGGGAGTTATTTCAGACTAGAATTTGTCTGATCGCATAGGCTGGATGATCATTAATGATCAGAGCATGTTAGGTTTGTTTCTGCAGGACATCCTTCAGTTTGGTTTTGTCTAGCACATAATCTGCGTTCTGCACTCTGAGACTGCTCTGAGCTGCAGGAAGCCTTGCCACAGACCCTCTCTGAAAAAGCCACTCTGAACCTTAACTCTTTGAATGTTCAGCCATTCCTTTACACTACTCCTTCTTAGCTCTGTAAGGATATCAGCAAGATCAGTTAGTAGCAGCAAATATAAAGCATGTAGACACTCTAAACCAATTATGTCACAGAGTTACACATCAGAGAAATGAATTTTCAGAAACTGAGTTCTAGAAAACCTGCATATTGAACACATTTGTCTTTTGAGATGTTAATCATGAAAAGAAGTTAATTTTAGTAGATAAATTTCTGACCTCAACAGCAAACAGAACCCAAAAAAAGTAAATTCTCATCATGTATGTCTGTCAAAGTGAAATAAACAGGCAGATTCAAATTAGGTAAAAATGTGGAACATGATACTTGGCATTTTTTTTTCTGAAACTAGAATCTATGCATTGCAATGGCTCCTTAATTGGGTCCAAAATGCCTACCAGTCTTAACGAACAATGCTTGTACACACCACACAGCTAGAATCATGCAAAACCTAAGTAACACTTAAGTCTGGATCAATATTCAGTTAAAAACACATATTTTTTAGATAAAAAAATCTACACCTTTTAAAGTAATGTTAGATCAGCTACACTAATACACCATTAATTTATTTTCTTATATGTTAAATATATATTAGCATTTCCTTTAACATACAATATGCAGCCAGTCAGTTTTGTTTTCTCAATAAAACATACTCTTCACTTCTATCTAGAAGTAGGACTAGAAGTGAATAACCTCCAATTCACCAGATTTTAACAGATCCTCTGTTGCGATGTCTCAGTCTAAGCATAAGAGCCAAAAATGAGATATAAACTGCAGAGAAAAAGTTCAAATCTTCCACAGCCAAAAATCACACCTATTAAATCATAATGACACTTCTTGTTTCAAGTTGTGCCCATTCAGTTGTGTTGTGCTAGTCACTGTGTTCCTGATATTGCTTTTCAGGGAAGTCATCTGGATAGCAGAAGAGTTGTGCAAGTAGCTGGCAGATCTCTCTTGCTGAGCTTTCCTCCTGCAGCGAAGCTGGTTGTTGAAATGTCTTCTAAAGCTCTCACTGAGAAAATACAGTGCAAATGGGTTGACACAAGAGTTGCAGAAGCTTAGCACTCGGGCCACTAAGGTAACAACCATATGTCCTGTCGACGGATCAATCTCATTGTAATTAAAAGATCGGTACATGTATAGCACATGGTTAGGAAACCAGCAGATAGCAAAGAAGCCAACAAAAACTAGAACAATTTTTGCCAGACGTTTCCGAGTTTCCATCTGAAAAGATGAAGAGAACCTAAATGAACAACAACAAATAGAACTACTACACATAACAGAATTAAAACATGTAGCATTTTTCTTTATATTAGCTTTAAAAAGTATTGCAAGACAGTAAAAATGCTTCCTTCAGAGCCTAAATTACTTTTTCTCTCTTTTATTTTCTTTTCTCACTCTCAGTTTACTTTCAGTGAAAAATTCTGGCTGTTTGCAGTAACAGAAGGTTGCCCTTCCTATATGATATACACAGCACGAATGATTCATGACCCAAGTAAACACTGGCTTTTAGCCTGAAAGCACACAGCAAAGGATGTCATGAAACATAACCTCTTCTGATGAGATCCCAGTGCTTGGCTTGAAACTCAGCTTTACTTAGAAAGCTATTTGGAAACCATTGCCTTTGAAATTTAGGGACATTGTGAGTGAAATGTGGGGACATTGCTCAGATGTTAGCTACACAATGGTACTTACATCCCTTTATTTTGTCCGAAATTCCTCACCTTTCACATCTCTGGTAGACAAACCACAAAAACTGCATTGCACAGTCTGAAGCGTCTTAATTCCAGGGTAAAGTGAAATGTTCAGTTAATCTTCAATAGTGACATGAAAAAAATGTACCTTAAAGTGTACCTAAGCTATAATGGATAACAATGTAGATATTGAGAGTGGCTGAAAAACTAACAGGAAATGAGCCTACATAGTGGTTCCAAACTGAAAGAGGGTGAGAAACTGGACAGGTAGAAGGCATCAAAGGGAGGCAGAAACTTTCTGTATATTCCTCTCAAAAGATTATTTTTGTATGTCAGGTACCAAAGTTTTGCAAAGGCAGGGAAGGTTTATGGATTTCTCAATTTCGGGGGAAAAAAAATAAAACAAAACATACAACCACAAAATGAAGTTAATTTATTCTAACAGGGTTTCAAAATCTGTGAAATAAATCTGTAAGTAGTTTTCTTGGTTCTACCTAAGACAAAACAAGTGGGGAAGTCACAAAAGATGGGAAAACTCTAACATTCAAATTTGATAGGATTTGCACTCAGACAGATTGCAAAGGCAGACTAAAAGATGCAGAGGTATTGTGTGAATATTATGCTTTTGTGCTATGGCCTAAAGAAACTTGATTACAATAGTCTAAATTTATTTCTTCTTGCTAGGAAATATGTCAGTACACCAGAACTTTCTAACGCTCTGAGCCTCATAGATTAACAAAAAGAAAAAACCTAAGTAGAATGAAAAACTATGTTCTTGCTTTGAAAATACATGTGGGTTCAGAAATGTGATATGAATTAAATATTGTTTTCATCCTGAGGGTTCAGCCAAAAGGCTCTCTATATTTCACAGGAAAATAAAATAATACATGAAGTGCTAATATATATGCCTTTTTGACGAGAAACAGCTTAGAGTAGAAACTAAATGTCAAACAAAAAGGACATGAGGGAATGTGGTCTTTCTTTTTAAAAGAATATGTACATGCTATATATGCAAGGAGATTTCAGTAAGTATAAAATTATTTTCTAAAATATTGGCAGAGAAAACCCTTCCAAAATGTTTTAATGGGCATAAGCATTTTTCTCTATCGATACTAATGCTTTTGTAGAGGCGCTTTCACTGCAAAAGCTGATGTTTGTATATATATAAATGCTCCTTCTAATGAACAGCTTGTTGCTATCTTATTGCCTCCTGTGCCTTACAGGGAAGCTGGCTTTGTCCAGCATTTTAAAATGCTTTGGTCTCAAAGGTATACAGAATCTATACTGAAAGTTTTATAGCATCTAGAATAGAAAGGGTATTGGAAAAGTGCAAGTTTAGGATTTTATCCAATCAAGATATACTGAGAAAGCCCCAAAAGAATCAGTTCATGCTCTGTGTTCATATTTTCAGCACTCCTTGGTCTGAGAAGAACCTTAGATCTCCTAAGAAAAGTTTAACCTATGTCAGCTTTTTCATTTTCAAGCAAGAAGGGATAATTTCCAAAAGTTCATGCAAGATTTCTTCCCAAAATGGCTGCCTATAGAGACAGGTGAAGCCACTAGCATTAACTACAAAAGCATTGTTTCTCAGTAATAACATAAGTAATGGTTACAGTAACAACACATATAAGCACATATAGCAATCCCATTTCTTGTTAGGAATATACATTGATGGCAGTGAATTTATACTTTCCCTTTTTTACATTCATTTACATACGGGGCTTAATACTGAGTAATTGCAAAACAAGGAGATTTTTCAGGTAATCCTTGGCTTAGTTCATGCACGTGGAAACTGAACTGATCTTCTATGAAATCCGACAATTTGGATGTTATAGATCCTGTACTTTCATTTGTAAGTGTATACAGCACACAAGTCTTTCATTGGGATGTAGAAAGCAAATTGCTTACCTGCTTTTTGCAATGCTCACTGTATTCTCCAGGGATGTTGTGAGCACTTTTTATTAAACTCTTTGCAATATGACAGTAGTAGATACTAATAACGGCAAGAGGGATAAGGAAATACACAAGGAAAATCAGCACAGAATGGATCTTCGGGTGCATGTCGTTCGTCATGGGGTATGGTATGCATGCTGTGAAAGTGACATTATCCATGTCATTGATGTGGGCCAGTTCAGAGAACACTGCTTCAGGAACCGCTAGAAGCATGGAAATTACCCAGATGGCAATGGCTTTGAGATAGGTCCATAGCACTGCACTGGAGGTCTGGATGTCCATGGGATTTACAATTGCTTTGTACCTGAAATTCATCAAAATGCAAATGCAAATTAAAAGGTATCTTTTTAAATTCAACATGTGATGCATAAGGCCACTGCATACCTTTGATTAAAATAACAACATATTTTGTTCTTATTTCAAATGTCAAGGGCTTTGTAATCTTTCTTAAATTTGTATTCTCTAAATCTCTAGCTTCAACTATATATGTACACATCAGAGGTGGCCAATGGAGCCCTGTATACCACCTGTAGCTGTCGGTGTCCATTCTGTGCCAGCCTGGTGAAAGTACTGAAGCAGCCATGACTCAATTCCTTCTTTCTCCATTTCCCCCCCATCTCCATACTTCGCACTCATACCAGCACATGAAAACTAGAGTTTGCTTCCTCCTTCATGTGCCAGTCAAGGACTCCCCCTGCCTACCAGCAGGGCTTTCCCACTTGCAAAGTGCACCAGTCCCTCTGGGAGCAAAGGGCAACAATCAGCATTAACCACCCCCTGCCAAGAGCAGCAACAACTGCTGCTGTGGTGGCTCTTGCTTTACCACTCCAGCGCATTTCTACTCCAGCGCCTTTCTACATACACATATACTGTCCCAACTGTAACGTCTGGAATATATGCATCTTCATAAAGTCAGGCAGGAATGACTCCCAATAGCCTATGCAGAATTATTAAACTCTTAAATAAAGCAAACATTTCCCCATCAATAGTTGGAAGCTGCTGCTTTATACCACATTTTGAGAAACTGTCTCATATGATTACATATAAATCATTACAGAACTGATAATTTCATAACCATTAAATGAAAACAGGAAAAATTGTAGAGAATGGAAACATCACACTCCAGCAAGCCAAAACAAATGAATAGAAATAGACTTTGGTCAGGAATTCTTCTATTAAAAAAAAAAAACAGTTGTTGCAGAAAGTGATACAAAGTGAAACTTCCCACAAGAAAAGGTCAGTATTAAAAACCTGAATACACATTGAGAAAAATATTTCAATGATACCTTAATGTTTTGCTTCTATTTTTAATTTATTTGTAAAGCTTTTTTTTTCAAAATGTAATTACATTATGTTTTAATCTTTTTATTAAAAACTTGACATTAAACAAAACATTTCTATGTCTAAGACGTGGTGATTTGGAAGGTTATTTTTTTTGGCTTCTTCAATTTTTCGTTCCTAGTTTTGATTTGATTTGTGATGGCTGGGTGGTTTTTTCCCTGAAATTGCAGAATTTTTGAATAATGGAAAAATCATTTTTCTTTAATATCTAAAGAAAAGTTTAACAGGAAGAAGAGAGTCAGTAGAGTTTTATGCTCTATGTATGCAACTTTATTCCTAAGGTCTTTTTAGTCAGTGGAGATGTACTTTCAAAGAGTGATTCACATTTTAGCTGTATTAAGTCATGCTCTTAGGTGTTTATTTTTCTCATACAGTGAGCTTAGAGTGAGAAGAACTGTAATGTAGATGTCTTTACTTGGTGATAAGACTCCTTATCCATGCATGTAAATACATATAAATGCATACACAAATATAAATATGTGTATGTACAGGTGTGTAAATACCAAGGTTTAGGTTATGGCTAAATATAACATAGCTTCTGTAGAGAATGCTGAGAAACAGAGTTGTGATCCCAAATACTCCTCATGGCTGATTTGCATGTCCTGACAGTTACTTCATAGTCCCTCAACATCTTGAACAGATGCCATGAAAATGTCTGGAGCAGAGCACTGTCTCGAAACCCTAGGACACTTTTTCTTCAGAGAACATTTGAGTCAAAATGTGCCTTGGAGTCCTCTTTCTCAGGACTGTGATGAATTGTCTTATCACTAAATAATTATTAATAATGGCTATTTACGTCCATATCCTCTCTGAATTCAGAGAGAGGATTTTTACTGTGTCTTCACCCATATCATGGAATGAAAAAACTCAGTAAACTGTCTCTGTTAATTTACATTTGCCGTTTCTTCTAAGACACAATGAGAAACTCCCTGGACACCAAGGTGTAAGGAAATCCTTTATGATGCCATAGGAAGGATACAAGCTTCTGCAAAAAGCATGAATGTTCCCCAGCACAATCTGTGACCTTATTATTCAATAATTTGCTTCCTGTTGCTGTCTGCATTGATTTCATTACATAAAGACAGACCTTCCATTTCATTTCATTCAACTGAGGTGACGTCAAGTCCTTACATCTGCTCATTTCTTCAAAACTTTACATTGTTGGGGAGAGCTGGTTTGAGGACATTAGATAAAATAATGTTTTGTACTACAGACTTTTTTTCCTCTGTTTTCCCACTTTAGTGCTTCAAATCATTTAGACCACAGCCCTATAACCCAAGACAATGACCATGTCACAATTAATTGTTTTAGCAGTACTTGGTCTCATTAATATCTAACTGGGAGAACTTTTCAGAAGCCATTACATTAGCAGAAGATGTGGGATATATTTGTGCCTTGGCAAATACTGCTGTTTCAGCAAATAGCATGCTTTCCCCTGAGCTACAACTGACTCCAAGTTAAAAGGCATAGGAGCAGAGTGTCCTTTTTCATAAACAGCTGGGTTCAGCCCAAAAAACTTCTTTAATCCTATAAAAATTCTACTTTCTACTTCATATGACTACAAGGTGGCACTCTTCTTTCTAGGGCTCATCTCTCCACAGCACTCAGTGTCAATGGAAAGGAAAAGGTACTAAGTGCTTTACAAGTCTGTCACCTTGTTTACATCTCTGAAAAGATGCAGAGTAGAAAGAGGCAGGTTACAGATAAAATCAAATGTAAAATTAGTGAAATTAGGAGTGTTCCCAAAATGAACACCCAGCCTTTTCCTTTGTATAAAACCAGTGTAAGGCTAAAACATACCACCAACCATCCAAATTACAAGCTGCTTATTTTCTATCAATAAAACAACCAGATAAATTAGAGTAAGGGTGCAAATTATTTAGTCAAATTAGCAAGAAAAATCCATCTTTTTGTTCACTGATGAGAAAAGGAAATTAGAGCTTGCCAAGAAGTTCAGGAATTAATTATAAATATGCATTTGGTTTTAATTAAAAGCCTTCATGTAAATTCTGTCTTCCTACATCCTCTATCATTATCACTTCTGACAAAGGCACTCCAACTCAGGAAATATTTTTATAAGTTTCTTTTCTCTGAAAATGTGGTTTCTGCCAACAGACACAAGCATAAACTTGTCAATTTTGCAGATTATTTTTGTTGGTATAGCATGTTTTAATTATAAAGCTATCTTCTCCCTTATCCACAACCCAAAAAATACCTGATGAAAAGAAAAGAATATCCTCCTCCTCTAGAGTTACGTTGCCACCTTCTAAAATCCAGTATAGTTTACCTACATAGAATTATGTCTCTGCTGCCTCCACAATGCTATTTCCTTCCTACACATTTGACTTCAAAAGAAACTGCTCCATGATTGACCCTAAACTGTCCGTCCATTGCAGTGCTATCTCTTTTTCTAGAGTACTTTGTTTTGACGACCTTCAGAAACAAATTAAAAAGAAAAACCAAAACAACTAGACAATACTTAGGCAGACACCGGATTATGAATATAGCCTACCATTCTAATCAGAATTGCTTCAATATCTCCTTGCCCTTTTGTTTCTGCATCTTTTGTAGTCTCTACTTTAAAATCCTTCATGTCAATGACTTTCTTTTTGCTCCAGTTCATATAACATCTACCACAAACAAGACCTTAATTTGTCACCGAGTTTTTTTATGTGCCACCACAATGCAAATAAATAAATAAATAAATAAATATACTAATGAAGTGTCATAAACTAAACAGAGACCTAATCCAAGAAGGGAAGGTCCATACTACTTCAATTTAACTTGCATTTTAATCCTGCAACTGGGGGTGGGGGATTGGTATCTTTTTGTCTTATTATAAAGCTTCGGTTGTAAATGACATTGCTGTGCCATAGCAATGCATTTTCTGCAAACTAGGCTCATTTATCATAATCATTTATATGTTAGTATTTTATTGTGCCATTGCATGATGATTTTAAACACAAAAAAGCAGCATTTAGCTTAACTATATAAAAGGATATAAATACATCTGAATAGAAACATGACTGTATGGTCAGTATTTGTTAAAAATACTAATATTGTATTCAGTTATAGCCTACTCCTCTGGAGTAGAATAAAATTTTGGATGGGACCAATCCCTTTTCCTGGGATTCTCTGGGCAATCATGTTGACTCAACTCTAGCTGAACCATTAAGAGGAGAACAATATATCTAGCTGAGAACAACATGGAATCATTTCAGTGTGGGAACTTTTTTCACAACACACAGTCTGAGATTCACATTTATTCTATTTTGTTCTTATAAATTCTTACACTTTAAAGTAGATTTCTTATTTATTTTACAGCTAGTCCAAACATTTTTGTTCTGTGCCTACCTCTTCAATGCAGAAAATTACATTCACCAAAACCAAGCATCTCAGAGGTCTGATAGCTGAATATAATGGACAGATTTGAAACTAAGACTAACAGACCACGTCTAAACACAATTTAAATGAATGTCAGTTGCATATGTTCTGTGTTTCTCAGGGGGAAAATCCTAAGATTTTTCTAAGTGGAAAAAGTTTTCCACTTTGTAGAAACACGCTCTTTTGAGCCAAAAACTATCAATAATGCTTCAACGAAAAAGTCTGATTTAGTCTTTTGCATGATGATTTCCCCACCTCAAAAAGAATCAAAACATAAGTTTCCCAGGGTGGGTTGGGTTACCTGTCCTGTCCACCCAGTGTTTCAGAAGAGAATTTTCTCTTTTCTTTTAATTTTTATTTCTCTTGCTACTTCTGTCTCTAGCCATTCACTTCACATTAGCTGACTACATTCCTTACAAGGTCATGCAGATCTTGCAATAGTAGCTCACTGCCTGCAGTCTGGCTTTTTAGTTCTACTTCTTTAAGCCCATTGCATATAATTACACTAGTTAAAAGTACCATCAGTAATTTGTTTAATTCTCCTTCTGAGAGAAGCAATAGTAAATTGTTTCACTGGCTCTTATTCAGAGCAGTTCATATAAGACAGTATTCCCTGTAGATTTATATTTAAGTTTGATAATTCAATAACTGCTTGTCTGCACATCCACCATGTGCTTACTGCACGTCTCCCAGGAATGATATCCATACATACTTGACTGGAGAAGATCTCATAAAACCATCACTGCTGGAGCATAAGGTCAATAAAAAATCAGTTACAGAAACTAAAGTGTCTGCAAGCAGAAATTCTGATTGCAAAATATGTTCAGTGCATTTACCTTTGCAAAATTGTTGCTGTTACAAAACAGCTTTTCCCATTTCCTTGATGAATTGAGTAATAGTCCATGCCATGGCAGATAATATAACTATTTAGGAGAACATTAAATGATATTTAGAAATGTTACAAGCAAGGAAGAATGAAATAAGCAAACTTCTATTAATGTATCTGGAAAAGGTTTAGATTTTACTATTTGAGAATCTAGACCCCTAATCTCTAATTTCAAAATTCAGAAAAGCTGCAACTTCATTTATTTCCTCCAGTATCATAATCTAGAAGGCTCCACTCTGGCACTTTTAAACTTGTTTCCAGTTCAATTTCATTTGCAACTTCTGTTCTAGTTTGCATTGAAATCACCAAAGATGGAAAAAGCAAGTTCACACCACAGTAAAAAAAAAAAAAAAGTAACATTAAAAATCACAGAGGAAAAAGTTAATAGAGTAATCCTTAAAATACAAACAATCAAACACATTTGGAGCCAAAGCTCAAACATGACACTATGTTAAAAAAAAAATACTGTGAAACATAGTTGGAAAAAAATTTAAAAATATTTGGGATAGTCATATGAAAGACAAAACAGAATCATAAAAGACAGAATGACAACATATCAGAATAATCCATTTCTCTGATATTCATACACATACCACAATTTTATATGCATATATGCTTTTACAAAGCTGGAAATACACAATTAAATCTATATGCAGCAGATGGAATTGCACTAAGGTATTTATGGATTGTTTTTATCTTGGTTATTTTCTCTAACATCTGACAAGTTGTGTAAATTCCAAACCACACTTCTTTTCAATGAGCACACCAAAGTAGGTGTCTTCTGCTACCAGTTGTAGTCAGGAGTCAGCACATAGATATTAAACTTGCACAAAATGGTTTTGAGACTTTTTTCACTTTTCAACAGATTGCAACCTTCCAAATTTAAAGCAAATAAAACAAACAAAAAAAGTAACAGATAGTTTAGCTATTCACGTCTATATAATACATTTTAAGCATCTAAGTCAGGCATTCTATTTAGTTATTTAAGTATTAATTTCAATTTTCCTTTGTTGTTTCCAACTCCTTTGTTGTTAAGATATAGGAAAGGAGTCATGGCACTTATGAACAATACCTCTGTTATCTGGGTATTCAAGTATTTGTCTCATCAAAGGTGACTTCCTATCACACTTTTTAGAAAGACTAGAAAGAAGATGCTATTTCAACTGCAGTAGGACAAGTCCAGCTTAACTGTCTGCATTAGCATGCAGCAGGACTGTATTTGAGCTAAGACATTTAAACCCTTCATTAGAAAGAAAATTCAACGTAGAAAAAGTAGCAGAATAAATTTAATATTTCTTTTTACAGATCACATAAAAAATTAGGCATAAATGACAGGCAAAGAGCAAGACTTTGTGAGACAAAACTAAAGCTGTTTTAAAAGGCTGCCATTTATTCCTTAAAAATCTATTCACCCCAGGTCTTTTGGCATTTTGTGGGTACAATCACTTTTCATCATCATACACACTAATGTAGTGATGCCCAGAGGTGCACACTGTATCACTCAATCCACCGCCCCCGAGCTTTTCCACCCACCTCTCCACCCCAAGGTTTATACATCCTCCAGACCTCTAGATCTGAAAAGCTCTTGGATTCACCTTTCTGTACTTGCGCTCCATTACTTTACCCTAGATTCCTCCTCAGGCACTGAATGGCAAGATCTCACCTTGAGGGTAAAGAACCCCATGGGACAAGTTTGCATTCTGAGCCGACTGCATTACATAAAGTGGAAAAGCACTCCCTGGAGCAGCAAACAAGTTCATGGGATGGATCAAGCCAGGTTCATCCCTGATATGTCATTTTTGCCGTGAGACACTGGCACACCTTCTCTTCATGCATGCCATGCTGCAGCCCCTCTGGCAACATTTCTCTCACCTATTTTTACCTTTCTTATTCAAGATGACACCAAGTCCCATCAACATCCATTAGCCCTGGCCAAAACTGCAGTCCATGGGCCCTGGAGATGCAAGCTTGACAGAGGACCCATTTTTAATTCCTTGTCTTTTAATTTTTAACCCGTTTTTAATTCCACATCTGTAGGAAGCGCACCCCCAGCCATCACACACCAGTTCTGCAGGCACTTTCAGGATGTGCTGAGTGCTATTGGAGGTGTTCTGCACTAGTTCCTAGTTCCCAGTTCCCTATTATTTTCTTGTTTTGTACATTTTTGTCCTTCAGCCCCCTTTCTTCTTTCATCATCCACTGTAATTGTTAGGTTTTGTCTTTCTGTACCTCACCCTCTGTTTTATTCTTCTTATTTTTTAAAAACCAGAGACATATTAAGGTTTCTAGAATGTTCTGGTTTCTCTGCAAGAAATAAAAATCAATAGAAGCAGTGGCCATGAGGGGCAGGGGTACTGCCCCTGCACATCTCCCGTGAGGCAATGAGACAGGACGTCTGATTCTGCAGTACTGCTCCTGTGCTGCCTTCTACATCCCAGGGGAGATGTGTACAGCACACTGTACCACCAGTGCCACCACTGTATCATCTCTGCTGCCACCATTCCCACCACTGCTGCTGCTATCCCAGTCCCCTCTGCCCCGAAATGTGTGGAGCTGCAGCAGGGCACCACTTCCCACACCTAGCAGCCAGACCCACAGGAGGTGAAGGGTGGGAAGGGCTGTTTGATGGGACCAGCTGCTATTCCTGGGATGAGGATGGGCAACCTTGGGCAGATCTGCTGTGTGTTGCCAATTTCAAACTGCAGGTGTGCTCCAGGGAAGTCTGGGAAGTACTGTTACAAATTACATATCAGGTTTGTGCACCCAAAAAAAACCCAACAAACCAAACCCCAAATATGTCAGTACTATATAATGAAGCTTCCGGATAGAAGTGTCACATTTCTCACACTGAAAGCACTATGGATGACGAGAGGGACTTCTGTAACAAAAAGCCATATGAAATAAGGCAACTTTAGAGAAGATATGCATGCAATGAATACTACTTTTTCTTCCTTATAGCTTCAGTTTGTAATTAATTATTGTTCAGTTTATTGCTTCTGCAGTCATTGCTGTTAAATGCATCACATACATGTAATTTGCCGTGCAGAATTCCCACATAAAGAGTAAGAGGAAACCAAGATAACTTCCCTTATTCTAATTCACACAGGCAAACAGTAAAGAATTCTAAATATTAATAAATCTTTTCCTTAATCTAATCAGTGTCTGGAGTTCTATGCAATCCTGTGCTAATAGGGAGCAAAAAACAGGAAAAGCTTTAATAATTATATATTAATATGCACTTTGAGCATTACCATAGAAAGAAAGCGTCACTGAGAAGACATTGTATACCAGACCAAATATATATGATGAAGCCTTTTTAATAGTATCACTGCTTCCAAAATGCAAACATCCTATGCTGGATTTACTTACCTGGAGAAAACACTGCCCCCAGACAGACTTCACTTCCGCAGCACCTCTTAGGTGCAAAATGCCGCCACCACTCCTGATCTGCCAGTTTTCACTTGACAAAACTAGTCAAGATGACACATGTTTGGATCAGCTACAAATCAGTGTGGCAAAAAACTCCTCCTCATCAGTGCCTCCCCTTTAGTCCAGCACAAGTGTTGTACAAAAAAGTAGATCTAAGTCCAATCTAAACTTCATTGAGAGTTCAGCCAGCTTCACTCAGAGGTGACTTGCACCTCCAGAAGTCTAGACACTAGTTTCTGAAGTCAGTGGCTGTTCTGACTAAAAAGAAAATGTGTTTTATTCTCAGTAACTGAATAAGTAACTTCAGGGATTAAAGAAACAGTTGTGAAATTCTTAGTATACCAATTTCTGATCTTTTTATATACTGTGAACTCCAAAATCCTGAAGGAATGTGTTTATTAGGAGCTTATATGGTCACAGCACACAATCTGTAGCTGTTTTTTAGAATGTGTAATTCTAAATGCATTCAGTTTAAACAGATTCAGCATTATTACTTCTTGGATATTTATTGATATTAAAAGAGGGATATAAAATCATATGGAAAAAGCAAACAATGAATGCTCCAAAGCTATATAAAAAGTAAATGCATGAATCTTTAAACATTAAACCACCAGCATTCTCTCACATATTTCAGTAGAGAGACGATGTCCTCTTCAAATAAGATACCACAATCATATTTTTAAACAGTGGCAATAGAGCAGAAAGAAAACAGCAAGGTTTGCTCTGCTCTCCAAGGACAGGTATTGACATACTTTTAAACTGAGGCAATCAAAGAGTTACGGGTGTTCCCTTTAAGGTATGTCTTGCAAACTCTTTTTCAAAAATATAATCCTCTTTCAGAAGTTACCAGGTCCTTATACAGAAGTCTTTTAGGTCCTGACTCAAATACCACCGAAACTGATGGCCATTGAACACTACCCTCAGGTGGAATCAAACAATTTTACTGAATTAGCTAAAAAATATATTAATTTTAAAAAAAGTAATTCTCTATTTATAAAAGGATTAGAAATTTTAAAGAAAAGTTACTGTGTGAAGATACATTACTAAATTCAATCCTTTATATCATGCACCAATGTAATCCATTGTTTGGCTTAAAATCCAGCAAAAGAAAAGGGGTTAATTGCTATGGAGAAGTAATCAAACATTTTCATTTATGGCTAAAAAAAATATAAAATGCTTAGATAAAGGAAGAAAGACAATTTCATTTCATTTAAGGCTGCCAATTACACTGCAAGATGTTGTCTTTTAGAGCCTGAAGCACAGTCCAACAGCCACCCAGTTGCTATAAATCCCTTAAGCACACATTTACAATAATTGGGAGGAAAAACTTGGGGTCCAACTCTGTTTCTTCCTATTCTGACAAGCAGTGAAATGGAAGTGTTACTTTCTAGTTTGTTTTCAGTGGTCAGTGGTTTTCTATTTTTCTTTTTTTTTTTTTCCTTTTCTTTTCTAGAAGTTCAGAAGAAGCCAATATGAACAGCTTGATCAAAAGTTTAAGACTGACAATTACAACACAACAATTTGGTGCTTCTGAATTCCCAGAGGCTGAAGTAGTTCTGGCAGTGATTTCTGGTAACCTGCTCTTCTACTAGGGCACAAACAAACACTCACACACACACACACACACACACTTGTCAAAAAAAGAAAAAAAATAGATTAAAAATACCTCTGTGCTTAACTTGGTTTAAGCTGCTCACTGCCTGTTGACATAACACTGTGGTTTGGCCTGGGTCATATTTAGCATCTAAAACCTTCCTCTAATGAATAAGATTTCAATGCATGGTCTATTACAGGGCTGTCCCAGAGGTGCAGAAGACAGGACTAGCCCAGCTCTTGCAGCTTGCACTCTGAAAGATGGAGGCCCACCTGCATCATCCATTTCCAGAAACCCTTAAAGTTAAGTTCGTACCAGACGTGCCATCAGTCAGTGAGGGAAGGAGAAGCACAGGCACCTTGCAAGTTGGAATGAGGGAATTGCAAACCAGGGATACTTTACCAGAGGGGTTCTTTACCTCTCATGCCAGCTCCAGCTAGCTTTAGCCCAAGCTGCAGAGAGCCAAAGGGCAGCCCAGCTGTCCTACCTGTCAGCACTGAGCGCGGTGAGGGTGAAGACAGAGACACCAACGGAGGTGAGCTGGATGGCAGGGATGAGCTTGCAGCCCACCTTCCCAAAGAGCCACTCCTCGGAGAAATATCGGGAGGCATCCACGGGCACACAGGTCACTAGAAGCAGCAGATCACCAGCAGCAAGGCTGGAGATGAAAATGTTGGGCACACTCCTCATGGCGCTGTTGGAGATGAAGATCTTCATGAGGGTGACGTTGCCCAGCAAGCCCATGGTGATGATGAGCAGGTAAAGTGAAGGGATCACACAGCGGACGATAAACATGGCTGTGACCCTGCCTGGGGACTGCAGGGCTGTGTCTGGCACCATCTGCGTGCTCCCATTGCTCCCGAGGGGCATAGCTAGGAGCTCAGGCAGCAGCTCTGTTTCCATTCTCCAAGCTTCAGGCAGACTGAGAGGTCTCCAGTAAAAAGTGCAGTGGGAGCTACGGGAAACCTTCACCTCTCTGCAAGTCAACCAACTTTCTCCCTCTTCCCTCCTGCCTTTCTTCCTCCCCCTCTTCCTCTGCCGAGTTTTCTCCCCTCACAAACGCATAGGAAGGCAGCACTGCCCGCCGGCGCAGTGCGGGGGTTAAAAATTCCCGCGCCGCTCCCATTCAGCTCTTTGGAGGAGCCCTCTCCCCCGGGTGAGCAGGAGGGCGCGATCCTGCACTTCAGGGGCAGCCACCGCCATGCGGACAGGAGCCTGCGCGGACAGTAGCGGACAGGAGCGGACAGGAGCGCGGTCGACCCAAGGGGAAAGGAGGCGGGGCCGGCGCTGTCCAGCGGCGCCGGTGCTGCTCGCCCCGCGGCTGCGGGCTTCGGAGCCGCAGCAGGCGGCCAGGCGAAGACACAGCCCGCTCCTTACTCCGCAGCTCGGATTTATACCTGGCGCTGGGAGGAGCAGCCCCGCCTCTCCTCCAGCAACCGCTTGTGCCCTCGCCCACAGCCCCGAGGCGCCGAGGCGGATCTTGCGCGGAGGCGAGATGCGGATCTCAGCGCCGCTGCCGGCACCCCGCAGGGTCCCAGCCCTGAGCGCGGTGAGGTCGGCAGGGTGCTCTCCCCTCGCCGCTGCCCTCTGCAGGCAGTCCCCCGGGAGGCGCTGTCCGGCACACGGGAGAGCCGTCCGCCGCGTCGGGCGAAGGTGGGATCGCCTCCGGGATATCTGCCTTCCAGCATCTTACCCAGGCGAAACCACCGCGGTTTGAAGTGCAGAGTGACAGGGAATGAGATGAAGAGATTTTATTCCTGTCATCCAGCTGTGGGTTCTGAATAGATCCTACTCAAAGACATTGGCTGCCTTTAAAGTTTGAAGGATTGATTTGCTAAACTGCATTTCACATGAGTCTTGACTACAGAAATGTGTAGTTTTTTTGATGTGTTTTATCTACAACTTATTTTGCAAACAGTGTAACACAGTGGAAAATAAGCACTGTTTGCCTCTATGAAATGCAGCATTTGTCCTAGTGTTTCTTGCTTTTCACTGAGGTAGTATCTTTTACTTTCTAGCGTCTGCACATGTATAGGCTTTCCAAACAGCTCCCTCTGTTTCTAGCAGAAGCCATTAATGTAGGAAGCACTGCAATTATTCTGAAAGAGGAGACCTACCAGACTGAAGTTCTTTCCCTCCCTCTTCTCCAAAGGGAAGATATATGAGCTTGCAGTGAATTTGCTTGTTCTTATTATTAAAACAGCTCTCTTGAGGACCTACAGGCTTACAACAGATGTATGGAGAAAGCAAATGAATGCCAAGGACTTGCTGAAGTGGGAGAAAGAATCTGACCACTGAAATGCCAGAAACAAAGCATGTCACATGTGCAGTAAGAAGTAGCCTGTCCATGACATGCTGTCCAGTGTAGGAATTAAATTTAAAACATAAGCAATTTATCTTAAATAACCTTTTACTATCAAACAGAAAATATTATAGCTTTTTAAAAGTTACACCTCTCTGTATCTATTGATCAATCTTTGTGACTCTTCTCACTTCTCTGAATATATAAATGTGTTAAAGTTGTGTAAATTACTGATTCATATAATGCTGGTCAGTTTATTAGAAACCCCAGTCAGTGCTACTCCTCAGAAACAATCAGGCTAGAGATTTACCACAAGGTGGCTGATGGGAATTGCCACAGAGCTCCTCTGGAAGTGGTTCTTGTTATTGATCAAGTTTCTTCTCCACAGTGTTAAATCCAACTACACTCCCTCAGAGGCAGCCTTACTGCTGTCTTGGATATTTATCTAAATTGATGGGACTCTCTACTTTGCTGAGTACCTTTCAAAGACCATCAATATTCATCTTTCTGCAAACAGTCCAAGCCAGTCTTTTAGGTTCCCATTGTTTGGATCCAATATGTGTCTTTAACACTGTGGCTCCAGAGTACGGTCCTTTCACGAATTTATTTGAAAATGGGTTTATATGTGAACAATCAATATGATTTCTGTTGGGAGAATAGTTTAAAGTCAAAATGCCTTTAATATTGATTTATCTGGGACAAAAGGAAGCTGACTCTTTTTGCATGAAAATTAACAAAAGAACACTTTAAAAGCTTCCACTGGCATAAACTTCTTGCAGTTTGCATGGAGATAGGTGAGATCCCTGGCTTTTGTTGCACATCACCACCGCTCCCTGCAGGAGAATTTCTTCTATACTAGTCAGTTTTACTTGTCCTTTAGTCCACAAGATGGAATTCCTAAGGTTGAGGAATTAGGAACATATTCAGTGGGAATTTATGTTTCTGATTTTTACCACTACTTGATTTTATCTACTCTATATTTTCAAAACTCTGATCACCAAGGAAATAAGCTTTGGAGATTGTGAGTGTCTCCAGTTCAAAGGAAACAGAAAGTTAGATTATGCTTCTAATGCCATTCAACAGATGTCTGTGTAAAGACAAGGGAACATACTTAAACAGCATGAATATAATTTCCTGCAGAGGCAAAAAGGAGAGGGAAAAGATTGATAGAACCCAAGATAAACCAGCTGGAATTCAGATTCCCATGTACAAACTGTTCATCATTCTCTTTTCAAACAAAAGAATCCACTCATCTCTTTGGATGTTATTTCAGATTACAGTCTAGACACAATCTCACCCTGCAGCAGTGACAGAGTACTTGGCACACGAGCAATGGAGGGCGTCATGGGTAACTGTCCTCAGTGGGAAAGAAACTGTGCACAGGCTGAAATCAGCCTGCACAGACAGAGCATATCTGGGAGTGCAACACCACAGTCCAGGTAGTGCAACAACCTGGAAACATGGGAAGCAAACCTGCTTCATCTGTAATTCCCAGACACAGGGATGCAAAATCGGTACATGCAGAAATGAGGAACTCCACACATCTCACAAACGCCCTCTACCAAGAACTGCTTCTGAAAAGGGAAAAAGGCTTCTTTCATGTGTGTGTTCAGCTCAAGGTGCTTGATAACTCCAGGGCTAGTTAAAGATTTGCACATCACAACAAACTTGGTGTAGTCCCATGAAAAGCCAAACATATCTGGCACAAAAACTCCCTGTAATAAGTAGCCTTTAATTAAATATGAGTGCTTGCAAACTAAATGAGAACTGTGTTCAAACGCAACCTTGGTAGTGATCATCTTTAAAGACCTGCTCATCAGTCATGAATTAAAAAGAAATAAAGCAACAGACAAGGAGCAAATAGTATTTGAGCATCAGGAACCAAACCTTAGAGAATTTTTTGCAGTATCATGCATTAAATCAGCAGATACAGCTGGAAAAAGTGGATATGCATTGCAGCAGAAAGTGACTTTTCCCAGACAGTCAAATGTACAATAACCTAAAGTAAGTCATGTCTTCTTTCTTATTACTTGAATCCAAACTTCCTTAATTTTGTAGAGAGTTGTTTTGGGTTTTTTTTGGCAGAGACTTCCATTACCTTTCAGCTTCTTTTGTCAGAGGCTCAATTAAAAGGATGAAGTACAGAAACATATCACTGCCCTATCACCAGGTTTCAGAACAGGTAACAAGGTTTGCTGCTGCTACTATGTGGGTGGCTAAAAGGGGGTCCAAGAAGCAGCTGGGAAAAGTAGGCAGAGCTGGAGAAAGGAGGGGATGGAGACAAGGGCTCTCTACGTGGATATAAAACACTCCACATTGCGGAGCCTACAAGGAGGAAAACATTCAGCTTCTAAGGACATATCTCTAAGGCCAGACCTTAAGCTCCTAGGTTAGATATCTCAACATCAAAACTCTGACTCTTCTAGTAAAATAACACTGAAAGTTAATTATGGCTGCACTTGGATGAGCTCTAAGAAGCAGCTAATAATAAAAAATATGTCAGATGTATGCCTTGCAGTCCCTTCCACCTCAAGACTACAGGGAACAGAAGAGGTAGCTACACTCTGCGGTCAGATCTGAGCTGTGTCTGACAGCAGTACTCTGTCTTTGGAGCAGTGGGTTGCAAGCAGTAGTTTATGATTTCCCAGGCCTGGAAAATCTGTGACAAACACCTGTGTGGAAATTCCTCTTTGTTAAGTCTGAGTGACTGGACATGGTGACTGTACAAAAGAATGCTAGAGTGATTCATCATGCCTATTTCATAATTTTTCAAAATATGCTTTTTAGATTAAACAGATTTTGCATTAATAAAGAAACAAGAAGTCAGGAAGAAGCTTTATGTATGATACACATCTCCCCAGACTGAGTGCCGTGGCTGAGCACAGATGCTTGTGCAACAAGACCAGGTTCTCAACTTCCAGGCTTTGCATCCTGCTCACTACTCTTCATACTAAACCTAAGCCAGAAGGCAGTCAGAAGGATCTGAAGAAGTTATCTGCCTCCTAAGCCTCCCACCTTAGCTGAAGGTGAGACAACCCCCACTTCAGGTCCAAATTGCACTGGAGACTCCTGCGTGGTGGCCTCCAATAGGCCTAAGTTTCAACATGGGGAATTCTGCAAACCAAAACAGAAATTCAGGCGTTTCCAGGCAAATCTGGAAAGCTGGCAGAAGAAGCTGCCCTCTGCAAGGTCTCTTTTGGCAGACAAAAACTTATCTTGTTGATATCAGTTTATTTTTCCTGCCATTTCATATTGTGCCATTTTCATGGTGCCATTTTTTCATGACCCAAGAATAATAGGTGCCGTTATATTTAACCACACTAATAAAGCAATGAACTGGGTGCATAACGTTAGACATGCATTTCATCCCTCTAAGCACAAGTGCATCCTTATGAATGCATTTAGTTTAAATTTGTTTAGCTCTGATTATACAGTAGGGCTTCAACTCACTAAAAGCTTAATGAGCACACTGCTGACTTGCAATCTGGAGCTGAAAGTCAGGTTTAGGACTCACTTCGAAATAAGTGTGATATCAACAGTTCCATCCCATTTGTCCATGTCAGACAACCAGCAGACAGCTGCTTCTGCAGATTCAAAGCAAATAATGATTCTCTGTCAAGAAAGTCCCAAGGAACAGCCTGAGTTGCCTCAGCAGGCTGCATTTAAAAGGACTGCACAATGACAGCTTACTCTGTTCCCATTTCAAGTTATCCTTTTAATGTGGTGTCATGAAGCACATTATCGAACACATATGACAAAAGAAAAACAGTACTATTAGTTCCTCCTAGTGCGAAGATAATGGGCTTCCTGTGCTTCAGCTCACATGACATGTATTGAGCCACTTCAAAGAAACCGACAGTTTTATTGTGGGCCCATTCATCATATTCAGTGGGGTTTGAGTGCAGACACCCATGGGGTTCGTACTGGGTTTATTTGACAACGTCACCAGAATTCATTTCTTATTTCAATGCAGCTGTATTCCTCATGCATTCCCAGAACTAAAGCAGAGCATTGCCTGTTAACTCTTATTTCAGCATTTTTATCACAGGACAGAAATTTAAGTTTTCATAATGCTACTGAAGTCATACAGTGAATTATTTGATTGTCTTAGATTAGGCAATCCTGTCAGCTAAGTAACTACATTATCCCCACCTAACAATAAAAAGATATAAAGTAGCATTTGTATAGTGCAGCTTCTTACCTAAAATGTGTTCATAATTATTGTTTCTATCTATAGTAAAATCAAAGGCTTCCTGACCAAACCTGCTGATTATTGTAAGTATATGTTCATCAATTAATGTGAAAATAATCTATTACTATACCAGGCATAATAAATAGCACTGAAATACCTATCTCAATTTAGAAACTAGGAGTTATTCAGTTTTCACAATATTGCTTTTTTAAACACTTCTGCTTAAAGAGATCACAGGAAATACAAATGCAAGTATTCTTTGAAGTACATTCAATGGTAGGTTTTCAATAACAATTCACATTTTAGAAGAATTAAATTATTAAAATATTACTGCTACTAAACATCTGTCAAGCATACTGAGCTAATTTAGTAATTTCATAGTATTGTAGGAGCATTAAAAATTGCTTTTGGATGATACTTAAGCTCCATATGTATTATGACAAGATTGAAAACAATTCACTGTATTCACAATTATTGCATTTTTGTGAAGGTTTGTCACACATCCCGAGAATGACAGCATTTTATTGCAAAACACATATGACTGAGATATTATTGCTTTTAGTTCATTCAATACATACAAACCTCAGCATTTTCTCTAAGCAGTGGAGAAGTTGCATTAAAAAAAGTTTAGAAACCCAGCCTCAGTGCTGCTAACACAGCATCTTTTGCAGTACCCCAGGAAATAAATAGACATTAATTAACTACCTGAAAAGTGAGCTGTACTAAATAACAGACACTTACTGAAGCGCTTTTCACCTTCTTTGTAATCTAGCTGCTTCAGCAGATGCAGAATCCCCTTAGATGTAAAGTTCCCTTACAAAGAGTGTTCCGATGTCTAACAACAGTTATTCTAACCATGCCAGTAATACAATCACTGTGGTACCTTTTAGAGCCACAGCAGCTAAATCTACACATAAAATGAACCCCAATTCCCATCTCTTCCCTCCTTCTTCCCATGTTTCCATGCCTATGAGCATACATCACAGAGGGGACAATACTTCTTGTTACACCAGCTTGAAGTCACACCGCAGTTACAAAGGAGAGTCTCTCGTGAGTTCCAACCACCAGGTTCCAACCAACATGTTGAGGCACAACCTCCCTGTGGGTGTTTACCAGCCGGAGCATCTGGCACATGCATGAGCTTGCATGTGTAGCTCTTCTTTCAACTGCACATATGGAGTATTCTGGCAAGTTATTAATAGCAATCATTGCCATTAAGTTATTTGTAACAATATCAGAGTGGTTAATATTATTTAATTCTATTGCTGCTATTTCTTTGAATTCAGAATCCTGGACTTACAGCTTCCAAGTTTGGTTGCATACTTATTCTTTATGTGACTTTTAGTTAAAATAAGTTATTAAACTGTAGATGGTGTAAATTGAACCTGTCAGCAGCCCAGGAAGCTAGCGCTATGCACTGGTTGGTGGAGTCCCAGCTCTTCGGGACTGGGATCGAGACTGGGACCAGGAAAGAGGCATCAGGGAACCAGGCTGGTGTGATGGGCTGTACCCCAAAGTGGGGTGAAAGGCTGGTGTAAGGCAGCAGGTCAGGGGCAAGGGAGAACCTGGCAATGGCATGGCAGTGGCAGCCAGCACTGATGGAGGTGCTGGCCAGGGATTACCATTCAGCACTGGCAGGCTCCGCTTCTGCTGTGCCCGCTCCCTGTCTGAGGGCTGGGTGACATGACCCCAAGCACAGGCTGGAGGGGTTTGTGAGTAGGCTGATGCCTTCCTGCAATGTCTCCGAGTGGGATACAAGGCCCGCTGAAAGAAAGAAAAAGCACCCTTTCTAGGTGCTAGAAATGCCTCTTTAGGGAAGTCAAAAATTAATTTGCAAGAATAAGTATCATTAGCTTTGATAATGGCACTGCCATTGTCTGACAATAAATAAATCAATAAACGAATACAACAGTAAAGCAAATGAATACAACAGCAAAACAAATAGACTTTTGGTCAAGGCATCCAGCTCTGTCTGGTGCATTCTGCAGCAGCAGAATACAGAGGCAGTGAAACAAATCAACTTTAAGTGCCAGCCAAATAAATATTTATCTAAAATTAGTAGCAATGATAGTGTTCTAAGTCATTATTTTGTTAGAAAACTACTGCAGCCTTCATAGGCAAACTCTCTCCTACTAAAACAAGTAGAATAAAATAAATGTTTTGGATAATGAAAAAGAGCAAGTAGGCCTGCAACAATAACGCTGTTCAGTTTTGTTTTCATGTTGAATAAACCTGTGATTTTAAGCTCAGGCCATCAGTGGTA
This sequence comes from Coracopsis vasa, assembly GCA_026283785.1. Taxonomy (NCBI): domain Eukaryota; kingdom Metazoa; phylum Chordata; class Aves; order Psittaciformes; family Psittacidae; genus Coracopsis; species Coracopsis vasa. Next base: position 5,727 of record JANHGB010042933.1, on the reverse strand, counting down.
ATTGACTAATTCCACACCCTTTTCTTTGGTTCAGTTTATATGTTATTCCTTGGCATTTGGGGCTTTGCTGTCCATGGAAATGAGGCCTTGCATTTCAGCTGTGACCCAGACCCAGACAAGACAGGCTAATCTTTTTTGTTACTTGTTCAGGCCTATAATTCTTCAGGTAATCCTCCTTTTTTTTTTTTTTTAATTTTTTTTATTTATTTATTTTTAGATTTTTTTTATTATTTTATTTTTATTTTTATTCTAGAAATCCAATGTTAAGAAAATAAACTGCAAAAATTAAACATAATTGTTCCATTAAAGAAGCAGTAACTAACTGGGTTAATTATCACTTAGCTTTTTCACTCATATTTTTCTCTTAATAACCTTTCATCTTTGACTAAATAGGGAGCTGTGCTGTCTACCCTTCATAGCAACAATCCTCGTGTTTCAGAAAACAACTGAACTTTTCAAATCAAAACATAGCACTGATTTTTACATTTATTGTCATCCATTTATACTTATATATTAAAAACAGAGTTGCAAAATGTTCTAATATGTGCACATTTTAGCTGTCCTGATACAGCTGCAAATGATCTGACAACTACTTTTCTGCCATATTTTAGGTATTCAGGGGGTAAGAACTGGTGATTGTACTGTTACCTGGAGCCCCTTTTCACCTCCATGCTGCATGTAAGAGCATCAAACAGGAAGATATCTACCAAAAGTCATTCTCCGCTGGTTTTTGTATCTTCTCTGCTTTCTCAAGGATTATCCTTGAAGCTGTCTGTGGCTTTTTGGCTTCAAAGTCAGCTCTTAGGTTTCGAAGAGAACAGAATCTACATGCATGATGAGGGAGCATTTGAAAAAAAGTTCAACATTACTCGGTATGTGGGACCAAAGCACTTTGCAAAGACCATTTTTGTTATTGCACTGTACATATTTACTGCGATTACAGTGGGTTTTGTTGACAAAATTTTTGAGATCTCATATAAAAGACTAGGTTTCTAAAGAACTCGCTGATGTCAATCACTCCCAGTCATTTACCAACTTGTTCACCTGCAGTTTTATAACAAAAACCAACTCCTGTCTTCTATGCAGTGTTGCAGAAGAGAACCACAGTCATTATTACTGCTTGAGTAGTTATCTGACACTTATCCTCTTCAAAAAACTACCACATTACGTAAATAATCTTTGTTTCCATGTCAAACCAAAGTCAAAAAGGCGAGAGTAACATGTTTTCATGACCAGCCACATTTAATAGTTTGACTCCAGAGGAGTGTCTGTGTGTGAAGAGGAGGTTATTTATAACATATTTCTAGTCACAGCTTTCCCAAACACCTGCAATTGGAATTAATCATGTTATTGACCCTCCAGGTAAAACTATTCCCATTTTCTCACATGTTCCTATGGCTTGAGAACTAAACAGTAATAGTGGATAAACTCGGTACCAGAAAGCATTCAAACATTTTCCCAAGCAGTGCCACTGCTGCAATCTGCATCTCAGATCCCAGGCAGAGACTCCTGCTTAGGCTGTGGTGACAACATATTCATCAACACTAGCTTACTCTGTGGCAGTCCAGCTAGTGTCACTTCCTAGCTGTGGATCTCCTATTAAAAGTGAAAGACTAGCATGGTATTCTTTGTGCTAACTGGAATGCCTTACCCACCTTATGTTTTAGCTTCTGATGAAGAAGGCTTCTGCCCGTTTTGTGTGATCACATTTTGAAGGAGTAAAAGGCTTTATGACTTAGTTTTGCATAAGAGACTTGGAAGTATCAAAAGAAAATCTTGGAGAAAAGCCTTTTTTGGGTTCAGTCAAGCCTCGACTTCAGTAAGTTTTGCTTGTGTGTGACTGCAGAATTGGACCCATAGAATTTTTGCTCCTGTCACATCTAACTTCCTATTGCTCTGACTAAAGCTGGTAGAATAGCAGTTAAAAATAAGTCTGTATACTAGAATTATTCCATGCAATAAATGTATCTGGATAGGTTAGGTCTTGAACTTTATATAGGTATCAGATGTTTTTGTGTGCAACAGTTTCTTCTTAAGGACTACCAGACATACTAAACTTAGAAGTGATTTCATTCCCTGTCATGATGTGAGGTAATGGAAAAAAAAATATATATTTCAGAAGTGGAAAGAAAGGAGGAGGTAGTTTCCTGTATAAAATACGTACAAATAGCAATCATAGCAACTAGCTGTTTTCCATCTCCAAACACACTTATTTTTCTAGGAAAAAAATAAATTGGAGGTTTCTTCCTCTTGCTTTTTCATAATTTTCTATGGTGTTGTAGTTTAAATGTTTCATATGGCTACTAAATTGAACAACTTCTGTTCTAAATCTCAGTTGAAAAACGAGACTCAGGCTCATCACTATTTAACAGTGACCCAGGAACCAGCAACATAAAAATGAACCGTCCACATCTTTGTACACGGTTTGACGCCTGTAACACTGAAGGAAAGAACATCTTTGCTTCTTGAATTAAGCTTAACTTATGTGAAAAAAACATTCAGTATGAAAGCAGAAGAAGTTGAGAGCCTGGTGACAGTGTTTGGGTCCTTTCAGGAATATTTGTGAAATTCTGGAAAAAAATTACTACAAAATCTGTCAGTGCTATTGTTAGTTAAACAGCCCCAAACAAGGCTGGTTTACAATAGCCATGTAATCCTCATAAACCCACAGAAGTAGTCCTCGTTACACAATTGCATGATTTAGGTGTCTTGGATTTGATTGATTGTGGGCCATCTAATTCAAAGTGCATCACAACTAGATGTGTGATTTAATATGCTGATAAAGAACAGAATGATAAATTTCAATATATTTATTATACTAAAGAATTAATGTTATTTTTCCCCTATGGAAATAAATTAGATGTTGTTTTAAATGCATGTCAAGTCAACACTATCAGATTTGTGCAATACTAAACTAGTTATGACATTTCCAAGCACTACAGATTGAATAAGAATCACTGTGGTAACTTCTTGTTTGCATAATATGCTGTGTTCTTTGGTCAGTACATGTTTAATTCTTTGTTCTGTACATCAGTATCCATCTGGAATTATTCTTTGCAATTTAAACTTGTAAACTCAGCTAAAATACATTTTCATTTATAAATAAAACACAAAATATACACAACTACTAGAAAGAAGAATTTACTTCCATGTGCTAGGCACAGTCATGACCAACTGTACTCAAATCACACTTCATCAGATGTTTGTAAAATAATAAAATAACTTCATTACAACCTTGTCAGTATTTTCCCTGGTGCTTAATATTTCCATTGCTTGTTGTACTTGTTCTGTAGTTTCTAAAACACTTTGGAAAGGTCAGAGGAGTCCAGAGCCCTCAGTACCTCAGGGGACTTCCCTGTCAGCATCAAGAGCCTTGCAGAGCCATGACTGGCACGGGACTACCTGGGGAGGCTCTAGAAGCTGGATGACCCACCATCATACCCTCTCCGTTGGTGGTCAAAATCTGGACTATATTAAAACATGAGGTACATTTTTCTCCCAAGTGAGGTACAATGTAGATTTTTTCTTGAATATCCTGTGAAATTAAAACTGTCAAATTCCTCAGTTTCAGTTTTCCATTTAAAACAGGAATGTGCATTATTCCCTTTTGTGTGCAAATGCTTTTCTGTGACTGATTCTGTCACTAGTTTCTGGAACACGTTAATGGAGATTTATGTCCACATAAAGAAACCATTTCCCCATGGCTCTCAAAACTTCCCTTTCCTGTATTTGCCATTTGTTTTCCTGGCACTCACTGTACTCTCAAGAGCCTCTAAACTTTTCTTTCCCCCAGTCTTCCAAACTTCCACCACTTTTATTCTCATTTACTATCAATCAGCTTCCTTCCACTCTTACTCCCTCTGAGATTTATAATACGGCTGCATGCGTTCCTCAGTATTGCACTGATTTTAGCTCAAAGGCTTAGCAAATCTTTGGGATGATCCTGAAGGCTTCTTTTTACTATCATGAAAGGAATTATACAATGCACCTGGGGAGTCTTTGATTTAATTCTATTTCTTTACACATTGAACACAAAGTCCCATCTCCCACAACACAGTGGGAAGTGCTTTTGTGGCTTAAATCAGGGTCACATTATAAGTGCTTCTCTGACTTCTTCATTGTTTTCCACCACACTCCAGCCACCTCATTTTCACAGACAGCACTCAAAGGAATTTCCAGCTCATGCATTTGTAATCAGTTTTGTCTCTAGCCAGATATTATGCCCATTTCAGTTCCCACTTAAATAAGAGGTAATTGTTCCCTCCACCATCTTCAATGAAACAAGCTAAATACACCCAGTCAGTGATGCAATTGCCTTTGCATCGAATGTATAGTTACTCTGGGACATCCAACTTCTCCTATACCACCACAACATCCCAATGCTATAAACACTCCTTGTTCTGTTCCTTTCTTGGCTTCCTTTCTTCAGTTCAGCCATCATTTCCCTCCCCAATTCTCTTTTCAGCACTCTCCCATGATAACACTGAGACAATATAGGCACCTCTCCTACCCAGTGCCGCCCTCCAACATGCGTATATCTTTATGCCCTGGAGCATTAATGTTCCCTTGCAGACAGACATTTTGAGACCAGAAGTTTGGCAACAAGGCCATTTAAAACACATTAAAAAACCATTTAACTATGTTTTCAGATTGCGAAAATAGCAGGCACTAAAATAATTTATATTGCAATTTTTGAGATCCACTTGAAATCATTTTGCTTTAACAGTTCCCATTTCGTTTGCTATTCTTATCCGCTCTTAGCAAAAAAAACCCAGAAATCCTTGGGAGTTTCCTCCAAGAAAAAGTTATCTGGAAGTGGTGATCCTGCGAGATATACTTTCCAGGGTTGGTGGCCTTTCTGAGAGCTGCCGGGACGCAGCCCAGCCCAGCAAAGTGCTGTTAGCCAAGCCATGGGAGCATAAGGCTTCTCCAGCGAGCAGCTGCCAGATGATGGCCAGAAGACCCGAAGACGAGCAGTGGCTCAGCACCGAGGCCTTCCTGGACCAGTAGGGTAGCCAAAGGGGAAGGTTTTTCAACGTGAAACGGGATCTTACTTGCAGGTCTGCCTCCGTGGATAAGGCCTGCACAAATAATTGGGCTGACATGGTAAAAGGAGGGAAAAAAAAGGGCTGAAGAGGGCAGCATCCTCGGTCCTGGAGAGCTGGTCCAGGCTGCTACTCCCCCGGCTGGGAAGACGAGGCCTCCCGGCAGTCTCCAGGCGGCGGCAGTGGGACACGTTTCAAACACTAAAGAGCCGCGCTGGAGGCAGTACGTCCATGCGGACTGACACACAGGCCGGCTTGCCCGACACTACCTAGCTGCGGTGATCCACCACTGGCGTCCTTCCAAGCAACAGGGGGCGCTCTTGGTGGACGCACCGTCACAGGCGGCAACCCTCCCTCCTCGCGCACGCGCGCTGTCGTCCCGTGCCGGAAGCGGAAGCGGTCGGGTCCAGACCCGGTAGCGAGAGCCGGTGACTGCTATCTGTTTCTCCGTTGTTGCCGCTGCGCGTCGCCCGCTCACCCGCGTGATGGCGGCCACGGCGCTTCCTCCGCTGCCGCCGCAGTTCAAGAGCATCCAGCACCATCTGCGAACCGCGCAGGAGCTGGACAAGCGCGAGCCGGTGGTGGCGTACTCCTGTGAGTGAGGCGGCCGCAGCGCCGCCCCTCCGCCCCCGAGCTGAACTGGGCCCGGCCCGGCCCCCAGCATCCCGGCCTGTGCCGCGGC
>JANHGB010042929.1:2076-12724 GCA_026283785.1 Coracopsis vasa | reverse complement strand
CTCCCTGAATGAAAAGGCATAAAATTGTCTTTCAGAATCAGTGATCTGAAAGAAGAGTGATTGGGCACTTGTTTCCTATGAGCAGGCTGGTCTTTGTGGCTGTAACCACTGCTGGAATTAAATGCATTTCTAAAGCTGACAATTCTTTCCTTAAGCTGTCAGGTGCTGATGCAACAGCAACATAATTAATTGTCCTTTGTTCAGAGTTTCAGCAACCAGCAGTTCCATAAAAGAATCCATTTCAGAATTAGTGAGTTTCACTACAGAAAGTTGTGAGCCGGACTGTCCAGCTGCACCGAAGCTGATCAACAGAACCAAAAACAGCCTGAGCTTGCAGTGGAAGGTAAGAAGTCAGATGTAGTCACCCATGGTATGTTTAAATTAGCTTGGTCAATGATTTAGTGTGTACTTTAGGTGTTGGCTTTTAAGTTGTGCAGTGAAGACTGATAACAAATCATGTTTCTTCCTTTTTCTTTCATCATTTAGTTTCTTGCATGCCTTAGCGTGATAAGAGTCGGTAGCAGGTCTTTCCCAGTATGAACTATTCAGTAGGAAAGTTCTCTTCTGAACCAGCAGCAGAGGAAAGAACAGAGCATTTCTTTCTTTCCTTGGGGTTCCTGGATAATAAATAGGTACAACTTAATGTTATAATTCAGAGTTCTACAGTTATTCTGACCCATTTAGAGTAACTTTCTTTGGCTTGCTTGTGGATTGAAGTTTAATAATCTGACTTTTGGATCTATACAGTACCTGTGAAGACTTGTTAACAACTGTTTTCTTGTCTTTTTATGCTTTTCTTATAACTGTATTGGAAAATGGCTTATAGCTAAATGACTTTAATTAGTTAAATTGTTTGTATAACCTGTACGTACGAAGTGAAGGAAGTTCCCAATTCATATGTCATATCAAGCACAAATGTTGCTTGCCTGAATGCTTACGTTGCTCAGGCAGCTGGGGAGCATGCAGTGCAAGGACACAAGGAAAAATTTATAAGAATCTCATTTGTGTTATTAATAAAATAAAACTATTCGTGAGTTTAATATTAAATATCAAATTAATTAATAAACTATCAGAATTAATAGAAGTAGTATAGCAGCTTGGAAAGCCATCAAGAGCAAGGAATTAAACTAGTTAAAATAGCAGCTAGTGTTTGTCCTTTCTACTTTACCTTATGGAATAGATGTGCCTGTGCCCCCAGTAGAGTTTCAGATTATCACAAGTGTGTGTGAAGACGAGGGATGTTCTCTGGGCCTGCTGCAGAATCCTTTCAGCTCTATGCTAAATGTTTTGTTTTAAAAGGCAATTGGAGTATGTTATGTTACATTGTTGAAATGGTTTGGGTTTATTTTTTTTTTAATGTGAAATAATACTTATAAAAGTACAACCATTTGATTTTAACTTTTGTCATTGTTTCTTTTTTTTTATAGTCTTCAAATGACAATGGTTCCAAAATAACTAATTTTCTTTTAGAATGGGATGAGGTAAGATCTTTTCTAGTACCAAAAAAAAATCATAATGACATCTGTCGACCAATTATCCTTAAAAATACTTTTTGCTTAGGTGCATCAGCTATTTTCAGTGCGACTGTCCAGACAGTTTTAAAGGGACAAACCAATTAAAAAGCTTGAATCAAATTACTGGTGTGGGAGCATCTCCAGTAGACATCCCATTCAGATCCTCTAGGACAGTGTAAAGATCCCTTATTTGATTCCTGTCATTCAGAGCATCATTAATTCCTGTGCTCTGTTGAAATGGATGAGCATCTGGCTTGTTGCTGTCAGGCTTGTTGCTGTCACAAATATTACTCAGCTTTCAAAGTTCTTATTGAAATGTATTACATGATAAAATCAGAAATGTGTTTTGTTTTCAGTCATTTATTACCATTTTGTCAAATTACAATGCCAAAAAATCAGCAGAGATCTCAATCAGAATGTGGGTTTATTATGGAGAATGCTCAGGATTATGATCAGCATAATCTATATGACCATGACATGAGCTTTGGGTGTTCTTTAGGTTTACTCATTTTTGTTAACTATTAGTGAAATGAAGTTTAGGACAGTTTAGAGTGAAGAAGTTGACCTCAGCAGGCAGCATGCAGTTCTCATGCAAAAACTGACTTGGATTGTTCTCACTTCTTTAAAGGGGAAGAATGGACCCTTCAAAGAATGCTACTATGGCCACCTGAAGCAGTATAAACTTACCAAACTCTCTCCTTCCACAAAATACTCGCTCAGATTAGCTGCTAAAAATGATATTGGAATGAGGTAACGAACACAACATAGCAAATAAATTATTTTCTCATCAATTTGGTGTGCTGTTATTAGCATTTTAATTTTACTTTGTATTTTTCCAGTGGGTTCAGTGAGACAGTGACATACTATACAGCGGGGATTGTCCCACCAGCCCCAGCACCCCCGCTGCTTGTTGAGGCAGGAGTGACCTGGCTGTCGGTGAGGTGGAGCCCACCTAATGGGGTGTCTTCAGATGACTCCCTCACTTACAGTTTAGACATGGAAGAGGAAGGTTCTGTAAGTGCTGGGGTTTGTTGTATGTGTAAAAGCTTCATACGCAGTAGTGCTTAAATAAGCTATTTTACTTTCTAATAACGTGCTGCAAAATAACTGCAGCCATTTGCATGTACTTGTGAAACAAAGATAAAAATGTGATTGACCTGATCTAGTTCTTGGTTTATTGTGGAAAATTTGTGACTCCATGTGTTCTTATTTTCCCTTCTTTACAGGGGTATGGTTTCCAGCCACAGTACAATGGAGATGAGCTCTCATGCACTTTAAGAAATCTTAGGAGGAGTACATCATACAAGTTTAGGGTTTGTACTAAATTTTATTTCTAATTTAATTATGGCTGTATGCTTTTCTGGAGTTTAGCAGCTGGAGTATACAGCTAAGACACTTTTGTAGAGACAGCAGAAAGCTACCTGCAGTACCTTTATAATAGGTATTATTATAATAGGTTGTTATAATAGGTTTTGCTGAAATTCTAATACAGATCAAATTTTTTGCACTAGCTAATTTTGTTTTCTTCTAAATTGTTGTCTTTTCTTTGGATTGTGGCTTTGTTATTTCTCAGAATACTTTTGTAAATCAGCAGGCTATTACTTGTCATGTAATAAAGCATTTATCATATATTCTTATCATTCCTGAAACAGCTCTTTGCCTACAACAGCGAAGGAAAAAGTAGTCCCAGTGAGGTGGTAGAACACAGCACCAACCCCGACAAACCAGGACCACCGAGTAAACCCACTGTAAAGGGCAAGATCCATTCTCACAGCGTGAAGGTTACATGGGGTAGGTTACCTTTTGCTCATGTTGTCTTTGAGTGCTGCATACCTATATATAGTCACTCAGCAGATTTAAAGCGAGAGGCAAACTCAGGGTAGTCATTTGTCTCTGCAGATAGCATTACTGCAGGAGAACACTTAGCATTGCCAAAAACATTGCAACTTGATTTGGTTTGGGGCTATAGGACAAACGTAGTGCTTTTCTTTATTCAGTTTAAAGAAGCAGTCAATGCTGTCATAACATCCTCAGGTGTAATGGCATCTGGATTTACTGCAATGCATAAATAATATCTCTGTGCTCTTAAAACAATGAGACAATACCTGAAACTGGCAGTGTTTTCCTAGTTACTCTTCTTCCTGGCATAATCACAATTAATAATAGAAAAACCCTATTGTTCTGGAAAATGTATTGTGAATATGTAAGGATGCTGTTTTCTGCTTCTGTTTGAATTGAGTTTTCTGTGTGAATATATTCTGCAGTGAATGAATGTTCTCTGAAAAAGCTGATGAAATAATGCATTGGTTTTAAATCTTCTATAATTTACTGTAAGGTGCTGATTTCTTTCAGAACCACCCAAAGATAATGGAGGATCAGACATTTCTAAATACTTTTTGGAAATCTCAGAACCATCAGTTGGTAAGCAATCATCTTTAGGTACTAATTGAGCTTGTGTGCCAATTCAGTGTGCTGATTCATTGCTCTGGCTGTCACTTGTATTTTCATACATGTGTATTGGCCTGTACATGTTCTCTGCATAACTGATCATTCAAATTTGACTATCTTAGTAGCTGAGTGAGAGAATTTCCACACGTTTGTTGTTTTGGGGTTTTTTTGCACAAGTTTTATAGTGGAAAGCATTTTCTTTCTTTCCCTAGGGACCAAATGGGACACCATATACAGCGGTTCCCAGCGAGAACACGTGTGTGATCATCTCAAGCCTGGCACCTCATACAGAATGAGAGTGTACTGTGTCAGCAAAGGTGGTGAAAGCCAGGTGAGAAAAAAAGAGAATTAATTTGCTTCTGCAAGCCATTTCTCGTCATGTTGTAGTGAAATGTTTTGTGTTTCCTCTCTAAAACACTGTGCATTACTGCCAGGCTTCTGATGTTACGACTGTCACAACGTCAGCTGTTCCTCCTGGACCTTGTCACGCTCCATGCCTGGCAGGCAAAGCTAAGCCCAAGGAAATCACTTTACAGTGGGGTAAGCTCCAGTGTTCTGGGCAAAATACTTCTCTGATTTTAAAAGTCATAACACAGTGAAAAATCTGTAGAAGGGAGGGGGTGAGGGGGTTGTTTAAAATAAAACCGTATGAATGTAATCCATGTACTCACTTGTGTGGAGGTTTTAGGGGCTTTTGGGTTTTTTAAGACCACCAAAGCATGCTAACCACCTCTGATTTGGGGATACATCCATGTGCAACAATGTGGTGAGACTTAAGCAGACATAAAAGTCTTCCAGTGAGAGCACTTTGACTTTCTCATTACTGAGACCTGCTCAGCAATGTAAAAATCAACCCTCTTTCTGTTACTTCTATCTCAGTAAAGGAGCTAATCAAAAATTAATGAAGATACACTGGTTTTTGAAGGAAACATGATTAATCTTAAACTGATCTGTGAGTATCTGGGGGGAAGAAAGCAAGCTTCATGAAGTGTTTGTGCTCATATACACAATACAAGCCTCTACTCTAAGGTCTAGAATTCACCTGGCTCAACTTTTAGCTTGAGAGGGCTGATTAGAAACAATTTAAAAGTGCTTTGTGTAATTAATAGGGGAAAAAAATATCTTTTTATTTTGTAGGCCCACCATCTGTAGATGGAGGTTCCGACATTACAGAATATATTGTGGAGATGGCAAACTCTGAACAAGATGAACACAGACAAGTGTATCAGGGTCCAGCATCTGAATGTGTAGTAAACAATCTGCTTCCAGGGAGAACCTACTGCTTCTGGATCCGAGCAGCAAATAAAGTTGGGGTAACCACTGTGCTAATGAAACCAAATGGGTTTTTTACACACGAGATAGTAATGATACTGTTGTCTTACAGGCCTGATGATATTTTGTAGCTTCTGTTGAAGGTGCAAAATTTCTTACAGCATAAAAAGTAAGATTTAAAGAAGATTCAATAAATGAGGGCTGAAGGAAGGACTGAACGTCCCTGGCTAAGGGGACGTTCACTGTGTTGTGTTTCTGTTGTTGTTTACTGGATTACTGTTGGAACCAAAGGTAACTAGTCCAAAGTTAGAGCTAGATGTTCTCTTACTACTTTTAGTCATTTCTTTGACTGCAGTGTACGCCCTGCACTTCTGGCTGCAAATAACCACTTCATGTTTGTGCCTTAAGAAATTGCCCTGTTTTACAATTAGCGTTGGCTCTGCAGGTTGGTGGTGTGGGAAGAGCATTGTGTGGAGAGGGGTGTGTTCAAATAATACCAGGTTTGAAAAGAGGTAGGGATAAATGTTGGATGCATAAAAGTCTTTCTGAAACAGTACTCAGCTGCTTCTGGAAATCAGATCCTGACTACAGGGGAAGGGGGAGTTACAAAACCGTAGCGGTGGGAGGATTACAGATATCCTGTAGGCACAGGGCCAGTTTATAGAGTAAACTAATTGAAAGGGTTTTAAACAGTGCTGTGAAACCGAACACTGAGCTCTTCTGTTTATTTCACTATCAAGTTAAAAATAATTTGTTTTCTCCAGCTCATACACTTACACATCACTTTTTGCTCTACTGCTGTTGCTGTATTCATGCAGTTGTATTTCCCTGCAGTTTGGCCCTCACTCTGACAAAGCAGAGATCTGTACTGCTCCAGGACCCCCTGATCAGTGTTGCAAACCCCTGATAACTTGTAAAAGTGCGACCTGTGCTGTAGTTTCATGGGAGGTAGGTGTTAAAGACTTTTAGTAATACACAAGATTTGGCTTTTAGAATTGTACTGACAATTCTAGTTGACACTCTGGTTTCAACCCCAGAGCTTCTCTTCCAGTGTCTGTGTTCAGCATACCAGAGATCACACTTGACTGGTGGACATGTGTACGTGCAGTAGGTGAAAGGAAATTTATTGCTTAAACCCACAGAGCCCCGCGTGCAATGGTGCAGAAATCAGTGAATACCGACTGGAGTGGGGACAAGTGGAAGGGTCAATGCACATCCTCTACACTGGCCCTGGCCAGAGCTATGAAGTAAAAGGTCTCACACCTGCAACCACGTATTACTGCAGAGTACAGGTATGAAAAGCCTTCTGTTACGTGTTACTAAGCAAATGAACAAGTACAGTCAGTTTGAAGCAAAACTTAAGGTGAATAAAATCATGTCACCTACTAATGCAACATATAAGGTAATTGGTAAAAACACTTCCCCTTCTCCCTCAGTCCCTCCTGACTACACATATCTAGAAAAGAGGTTTAGCTCTAGTGTTGCATTAACTCCCAGCCATTTTGCCATGTTTACGTTTTATCTGGGAGATTTTCCATTCTCTTCCACATTACTTTTGACACATGCAAAAGGAAACACCATATCTGGTTAGAAAAATGTAGGCTCACTAAACAACACATGCTGTCCCTTTCAGGCTGTGAATGCTGCTGGAGTAGGGTTGTTTGGCGAGACTGGTGTGGTGACAACCCCTGCATCGGTGCCTGCAGTAGTGTCAGTGCTGCACTTACTTGAAGAAGATCAAATGGAAATTTCTCTTCCTTTATCAACGTGCCTTGCAATTCAATGGGAAGAACCGTGTTGTCACGGGTCGGAGATCACTGGATATAATATAGAATATGGGGAGAAGCAGCTTGTAACTGTGGGAAGAAACACAAGCCATGTTCTTGAGAACCTGCTGCCTGACACTCTGTACAGGTAATGATCCTTGTATTCAGAAACTGTGCTTGTAGGATTTTCAGTCACAGCTTTGAGGACAGTGTTTTAATTTTTTAGAGCAAGTTTTCATTTGCTTTTTAGACCATTTGCTTAACTCACTCTGTAACTCAGGGAGGGGAATAAAGTAAAATTCTCATATCCAGACTCAGCATGGTGGTTTAGTGGCAAGAGTTAAGATGGCTGCATTAAAATGAACATTCTGCCTCAAAGCCAAGGCTTGCTTCTAAGTCTTCTGGGTTTAGGATTTTTAATTGGATCTCACCAGAAGAAGATGAACGTGTGGGTAAGAGCCAAGTAGCTGTCTGTATGTTATGTGCTCAGGTCAGGTTGTGGATCTTCAGTGTCAATAGGAGGCAAAGAGCTCAGGTTAACAGGGAGGACTTGGGTGCTTGCTCGCTGAACAGAATAAATCTGAACAATGCTGAGAAACACTGAAGCTTCATTATGTTGAAAACAATGTAATATGTTGACTTGTTTGGAAGTAGCTTATTTTTACAGTTAATTTCTGACTGCTTTTTAATTGTGTTATTGTTTGGAGTTATATTCTTCACAAATTTTAACTCTTGCTTTATTACCTGGCATTTTTTCAGGACCTCAGTAAATTAACCATATAGCTGCTTTCCTCACGTTTCTAGAATCAGAATACAGGCCATAAACAGCTTTGGAGTTGGTCCTTTCAGTCATTCCATTAAAGCCAAAACAAAACCACTACCTCCTGACCCTCCTCACCTGGAATGTGTGGTCTTCAGCTACCAGAGCCTTAAACTGAAATGGGGTGAAGGTCCTAGCAGAGCTTTAATTACCAACCCTACCCAGTTCAACTTGCAGATGGAGGACAGGTTTGGCAGGTAAGATAAACACAGCTTTACATCTGTTGCTTTACAGTTTCAGGTCAAGTTTATAAGACATTTTAAGTATTCTCCCTTCTGTTTGTGCTAGGAAGTCATTTGGGCTCAGTTTGCCCCTCAGTTTGCATTTCTGCATCCCATCTTTCCACCAGAAATGCTGTTAATAGCTGTTGCACTATTATTTACTTGTGAACAGCACATACAGTTCCTGTTTAAACAGTAATATCTTACCATCCTCCTGTGTTGCCAGGGTTTTTATTCTTTCGAGATTCTAAAGTGAAGTTCAGTTTGTGCATGAGGAACCTGGGCTTGACGGCTCTTCTTTAACTTGAGATTCTAATTTATCTAGTATACCAAGGGTTGTTCTCTTGATTCAAATGCACAGTTTGGTCATGTAGCTCCAGTAGCCAGTGTAGCTTAGTGCCTTCACAGGCTGTGACTGCTTCATGACTGAAAATTAAGACTTCCACCAGTACAAATGGTGAGCAATGCTGATGTAATGCACAGTGTGAGCTGTTGATGACAGCAGCAGAGGTCAGTGCCTGATGTTCATCATGAGCATGTGTAGAAAGCCAGGGCACCCGGAATGTGTTGTCACAAATCTGTGATTACAGAATAGTGCTGATTTCTGATTGTGTTTTTCTTCCAGGTTTGTCACTGTTTATAATGGCCCTTGTCATACATACAAGGTACAGCGACTCAGTGAATCCACTACGTACTATTTTAAAATCCAGGCGTATAATGATGCTGGAGAGGGGGGGTTTTCTGAAGTTTACGCTTTCACTACAACTAAGTCTCCACCCGCATCTCTTAAAGGTGAGCTTACACTGCACTAGGAACTTCCACAAGCTGTTTGAGTGCTAAACTGAACTGCAACCAGACTCTCTTCCCAGCCCAGTGTCTTTCCAGGGCCTGTGTGGGGCAGGGAACAGAAACTAGCTGTGGTGGGCTTTGTCTTTGCTGTCTCCTGGTGTGGGTTGTGGCTGTTCCACCCCAGCAGTGAGGAATTCTTCTACCCTTTTGCAATTGGAAAGTCATTTTTCGGGGATAGCTATCATTTGATATAAGTTACAACAGCATGGAGGGAAATGAGAACTCCTCTGATCTTCACTTTCTAATGTGAACATTAAAGATTGTCATTAGAGAAAATCACTCTGAAGATCAGAATGACAGTTACCTGCAGGAAAATTAGTTGACTCAACCATGCTTATAACATGGAACTTCAGCTCTGAACATACCCAGGCCATATACATGCTGATTTCTCTAGTGACCTGAAAGTGCTTGCTCATCTGTTCAAGTGTTAGACATCAGCAGCTCAAAAAGACAGGCAGGTTTAACCTGCAGATGTTACAATGATCATTTTTTAAGCTTGTCATGAAATACAGCAAAGAAAAAGAATGAAATCTTAAGTGCTTAAAATTATTTGAATGACAGTTCCCTCTGCATTGTTAACGAGTATATTGGGAAAACCTCGACCTTTTATGTCTCACAGAATCCCAGAATGGTTTGGGTTGGAAGGGACCTTAAAGATCATCCAGTTCCAACCTCTCTGCCACAGGCAAGGACACCTTCCATTAGATCAGGTTGCTCAAAGCCCCGTCCAACCTGGCCTTGAATGCTGCCAGGCATGGGGCATTTTACCAGGCACTTGCCTTAGAACTGACACAGTTTCAGTGGAAAATATACACAAGCAAAGTGCTCTTTAAGCTGGAGCAAGAAAACTTCCTTGTTGGTACTGAAACCAGTGCCCTTTGCTACATCAACTGTGAAAATGAGTCACGGTGATAATTGGTGATTTCGGACCTTTTCTTCTCCTGGAAAAAACAAGAACATCTGTGGAGACCATTGTTCTCTCTTTCTGAAATACCAACAAATCACTGCTTTTTTCTAGCACCCAAAGCAAATCAGCTGGAAGAAAACACTTACGAAATCACATGGGAACCTTTACAGCCGATGAAAGGGGATTCCATTGTTTACATCCTTCAGCTCGCTGCTGGGAGAGAGTTTGATCAGGTACCTTTCATGTCACAGAATGAACTTGCTTTACTTTGAAAAAGTATTGGAAAAGAAGATGTCTGTATTCCAAGGTTGAATTTCTGTTTGTTGATGATGGCAGCCGGGATACTTCTCGTTTCAGCAGGGGACTCAGCTCACAGTCCTGCTGTCAGGGTGCTTGTTTCATGTGTTGGTCAGTTCCTCTTGGTGAGACACTTAAGTTCAGGATGGGTCTGAACAGCTTCCAGCATCAGGTCCTGCTGTTCCACCCCTTTGTGGCATTGAAGGTTGCCCCGCATTAAAGATCACAGAGTTCCATTTCTGTGTTGACCCTTTCTTTGCAGTGTAAAAGCAAGTGGCTGCAAAGGCAGGCGGGAGAGTCCCTGGGAGGGCTGGTGGTCTAGAAGCGGGCTAACAACAGGTTATCCTCTTCTCCCAGCAGTTCTCCTGGTGCTTTTGATTCTTAAATCTCTTGATCTGTGGCATTGCTGCCTCTGCCAGTCATAGATAGCACTTGCCCCACACCTCGGGAGAGCTGAGAACAATACTGTGCAGAACGACTTTTATTTGAGCTCCACTCTCCAGGTGTGTCAGTGTTGGGCACAGCAGGAAGCTTTGGATTGTTCACAAGGAAAC
>JANHGB010042926.1:0-46708 GCA_026283785.1 Coracopsis vasa | reverse complement strand
ATCTTGGTTTTGACAAGTTGTGTGGAAGAATACAAGCCTGATGTGCTTATTATCTAATTTCTTCATGGTATTTTGCCGGCGTGAAGTATGGCATGCAAAGATGGTTTCTGCCAAGGAGCCTGCCATCGCCATGTCCTCGGCTCTTTCCATCGCCCTCCTGCACTACCTGTGCCTGGCGACGTGGTGAGTACCCCGGGCAGCGGAGGGGGCCCCGGGGCCGCCGGTACCGGGGGTCCCGGCTGGTCCGCTCACCCGCTCCCTCTTTGCCTCGCAGTCTCACCGGGCCTCCAGGGCAGATAAAAAAAGAGGAGAAATTGTGGCCGGAGAATTTCACCAGCATCCTGAACAGCCTCCTGGATGGCTATGACAACCGGCTGCGACCGGGATTCGGGGGTACGGTGGCGGTGCGGTGCCGGCGGAGGGGGGGGTGCGCAGGGCAGGGTCGGGGGGGGTGCAGCACTCGCCGCTCGTACCGATCCATTGCCGACCGAAAACGTGTGTCATCGCCCCTGTCGCCCATGTCCCGTTCCCTGCTTCTCGGGTCCCAGCCTGCGGGCAGGGAAGGGCCAGCAGCGAGGCAGCTCCTGGCCCCGAAAGCGCGGGGGGAGGCTGAGCAGCCCCGGCTGTGGGGGCCGCGCAGGGGCGGTCCCGGGCTCAGCCCCCGCTCCGCTGTGCTGCCCACAGCCCGGGCTCGGGCGGCTACGGTTGCTGCGCTGGGGGGAAGGAAAGCCCTGGAGCCGGTGCGCGTTGGCTTGACGGAGATGGAGGGACCTGTCTAACATCCTAATTCTTCTGATTCTTGGCACTTTTGACCCCTGAATGCCACGGACCGGGTCCTAGTAGAAACAAATGTACTTTTATCAGCCTAAAAGGTCAGGTCTTTGATGGGTTCTGTTCCACTAGTTAGGGAAAACCAGAGATCAGATACCTGAGCACACCAATTTTTACCGCAGTTGCTCGGGTTCTTTGATTTAGAAGTAGTAGACCTAATTGCCGTATTAGAAGTGGAGGAGTCTTGAGTTTGCCTTCATCTGTGCATGTGTGGGGGGGTTTGAGCCCCTTTCATGCCCCAGGCTGTTAAGATGCAGTTTTGTGCTACTGAAGAAGCAGCCAGACTTGAAGTTCTTTATTGGGTTTGATGTTGCTGTGTAGGGACTTGGAACTAAAAGTCATTAAGATTTAGACAAAAGTTTGTTTTCTAATCTGTAATGGAGATATTAAACATGCAGAAATAAAAGTGGGTTTTGGGGAGGGTTTGGGGGTTTTGGTTTGGTTTGGTTTGGTTTGGTTTTTGTTGGGTTTTTTTTGTTTTTTTGTTGTTTTTTTTTTTTTTTTTTAAGATTTAGAAAGAAATGTTACAGCCCTTCTTATGATGCACGAAGTGTACTTTCTTCCTCCTCTGAAAGTACCTTCTTCATACACGTGATCTATCTATACTGTCATATGTGCCAACACGTTCCCCCATGCCATATACAGTTCTCACATGCATGATCGTGATTGTTAAAGGACAACACCTGACATTGGTGATCACTTTTGTTGTATTTTGGGTATATAGAATGAATGAGGCCTTCTAGAAGCTAGCTCACACTTTAAGTGAGAAGGAAGCTAAATTTATTAGCACCCACAGGAATCGTTGGGAACTGGTAGCCTTTTGCAATTTAGTCTCTGTGAAGAGGTTACAGACACTTCTACAAGCGTACAAGAGATGTGCTATGTTTGGCATTATTTTAGGTTGAATGCCAACTAATTAGTCATCTAGCAAAGATGCTTTATGAGCATTATCAGATTTCCAAAATTAAACAACTACTAAATATGTAATATGATTTACAGTTTATGTTGATTTTTATTTTAATACAGTTGTTCTTTGCAGGATATTTTGCAAGAGAAGATCTTTTTCCCAAGAAGTGTTGCAGGCTTTCAGCAAAATGCTAACAAGGAGAAAAA
The DNA here is from genome assembly GCA_026283785.1 of Coracopsis vasa. Taxonomy (NCBI): domain Eukaryota; kingdom Metazoa; phylum Chordata; class Aves; order Psittaciformes; family Psittacidae; genus Coracopsis; species Coracopsis vasa. The sequence continues at coordinate 44,764 of JANHGB010042926.1, read as the reverse complement.
GTTCATTATATCTCCTTTCATAATGAGAATATTGAAGTAAATGGTAGAGGAAGAAAAAAAAAAATCAGATTTCAGCCTGGGGAAAACAGTTCTGGGTGAATATCTCACAAAATTAATATTTTGTTTTTTCTTGCTTCTTCCACTCATCTTTGAGTTTATAACTTCTAAGTAAAACATGGGGAGAAAAATGCTTTATTTTTTTGAAAATGATGCTTGCCTCCATAACTCTTTACCACAAAAGTTACCTTCACCTGATTTGTCAAGAACAACTTTTAAAAAAGCAAACCAAAATCAACCAAAGAAAGACATTTCTGCAATTGGTCAGATTTGATTTTTTGGCATAACTCAGAGTAATAATTATGGATTAGTTATTAAAATATACACTATCCAAATCAAGTTTTCCCTATTTTTTTCCTGATAAACCTTAATGACAAATGGGACTTATATCTTAAAAGTGGGTCACTTACTAGTTTATAGTATAGGAAACAAAATGTCAGAGGGGATGGGAATATTTAGAAGTGGAAAGTATAGTGTGTTTTGGTAATGTTAAAACTGCATCACTTTCTGATGAACAGCAGAATATTTATTTTTGTTTTATTCTTGAGGCTGATTCACCATCTAGTTTTCACGTGGCTCGGAATGAAACGAAGGTTTTATTTTAAGAACAAAAGGCTGCATAGAGGTCTGACTGATGCTGATTTTAAACTTCAAATTAATGAAAACATTTCCAATTCTGGCACAAATGATGTTTAAAATCAGACTTGGGGAAGTAGCCAAATTCTGAATTTTGCTGGCATCTTACAGAGTGGCCACAAATAATAATTCATGAAGGTTTTTTGCATGCAGAGTGAAGCAGAAGACTGGAAGATTTTGGAGATTTCCTACAACTGGATCCAAATTCACCATGCGATTGTGAATTAGCACCATTTTGGGTAGTTACTGAAGAGAAGTTAAATCACCTGAACATGCTTACAAATATGGAAATGGCCTCTCAGAAGGGTTTTTAACCTCAGTGGAAGCTTGTCTTAGTACTTTTCATGCAGAAGCATGGCATATATTGAGGGTTAATAGAAGAACGGAGTTCCCTGTGTCCTTGTATTGACACCTTGCATTACAAACTCACTTTATTAAATGGACTTAAGAAAACCTAAGAACTTGCTGACACTTAGTAAGCACTGTGAGCTTTGGTAGTCTAACAAACAAATCCAGAAGGGTTTAGGAAAAAGGTTATTAAAGACCACTTAAGTTTGACCAGGTGGAGAGGGAATCTAAAGAAGCAAGAGAGAAACGAAGAGATTTCACCTAGAAATTTGATGAAATGAAGCAGAACAGTCATTTTCCTGTAGGAAACAAAAAAAAGAAACAAACCCCAAACAAACAACTTTGCTGCTGTCAGGAAGACTTTAAAAGCATAAGAGTTTTGAATTTCAGTAGAGGGAGGGAATTTAGGGACTAATGAATAAAGTAATAATGTAAGATGTTTGAAAATCAGTGTGGTGAAAATGAAATCAGTTCCATTCCCTGTGGTTTTATGCCCCATTATATCTTTATCCTGGGTTTCAGAATGCAATTTGTAATCCATGTCGGTTTACTGGTCTAAACCACTTTATAAGAATGGGGTGTTTACAGAAGCCACTCGTAGTGTGATTTAGAGTGGTTTACAATTGGACTGCATGATCTTAAAAGGTTTTTTCCCAACCTAAATGATTCAGTAATTAACTAAAAGCATTACCTGCTGGAAAACTTCAAGAGTGCTACTGAAGTGCTGTTTTGATTCAGCTGTAAAACTTTGAAGTAAAAGCATTTCTAGTCATACCCTGGCTCCAGTTTTCACCTGCTTTAAAAATTTTGAGTATGACGCAAAGGAAAACTATGGGAAGTGCAAAAACCTGGACTTTCTCTGAAAATTTTTACCTTTCTACTGGTGATTAGTGTCAAATTGATGGTAGAAGTCCAGAGACTTATAAAAATTAGCATTATTTACTTGAAGTGAAAGGGCCTGGGTCTGATTTGCCATTTTAAACACTTGCATGGTTTCAGACTGAGGGGATTGACGACACAGACTCCGAAGAAAGATGGAAGACCTAGTTTATTTTTACAAGCACCCTTATATATCTTCTGACAGAAGCTGATTGGTCAGTAGCCCCACTTGGTAAAGACTAATTGGTTAGTGCCACATTTGAAGAAAGCTAGTCAACGTAGGTGCATCTCATTGGCTAAAACTACTGTTCAAACGACTCCCGTCAATCACGGTGATCCCTCATTTTCTTTTGCTGCTTCCTTCCGGCTTCACTTCTTACTTCCTTCCTGTTTCACTTCCTTCCTGTTTCACTTCCTTTTACGTCCCTCTGTGCTCCACGGTCTCCTTTCATTAGTTCCATGTAGTCGTGGCCTCCTGCCTCTTCTAGAGATGTTCCCACATCAGACTTTACCTGAGCAGCTCTTGACATAAAGAAGGGCCTGTGAGATGTGATTCAAACCTGTATGGCTTTTGTAGTTTGGAAAAATGTAATGGTGTCTTTGAAACTTTCATAATACAGTAACTCATCACACTTCAGCCTGCACTAAGGGAAATAAGAAGGAATGGGGGGACTGAAGCTGATGAGGGCAGCGTCGTTGTGTGCTGCCATGTATCTGCTAATTTCAGTGAACATCTCATCTCTGGCATCTTGCTTTTAATGGCCAGTTGTATGGCCAGACCAAAAAAAGAAGTTGGTGTGTGACTGCCTTCCTGCCCAGTACTCTTAGGTTGACTGCAAAATGTGCTGACAGTCTGAAGAAGCAGACAGTATCACCCACAGCATGTTACTGCTTGCTGTGGTGTGGTTGTCCATCAGTTGGTGAAAGCTGGAGATCTCTCTCCTCTTGGGTTCTGTTTATTTGTGTGAGCTAGAGTCTGATATGAGCTGCAAGTCTCACTATCAGGTAGTGAAATGGGATAGATCAATAACTTTCTGTTTGGAAATTGCCACATATACTGGCTTGTGAGCTAGAAGGAACAGGACTGTGTTAATCCATTTTCCTTCTTCTTTTCTTCCTCTTTTCATATTCTTTCTCATGATCTTGTACTTGTGAAAGTACAGCTGAGTACTTGGTAGAATTCGTTATGTTGCCCATTGTCTCCCCTAAGAAGGGAAGGAGAGGACTTCTCTGCCCCTTCTAGGCTGTGTGACGTTCAGCTGATGAACAGCATTTCTGAAGAGTTTCATTTCCTGTCACTGCAGGAGGAGTGACTTTAGTCAGAAAATAAACACAGAATAAATTTGGAGAGCAAAGGCAATTTTCTGTTTTTAGAGAAAATAAAAATATCTATGTGACTCTATGCTCTTATTAGCAATACATGTGGACCTTCAAGGTTCCATTGCTCAGCATAATAGATATTGTCATTTATTTTGGGTTTGTTTTAGATTACAAATGGACTTGAAGTGAGCATTGTAAAGTGAAGCTGATTATTTCTTTTTTTCAGGCAGTTGTCCAGTCTTCCTCAGCTGGTGAGAGTAGATGACTCAGGCTTAACAGGATATGGTGTTAGATACCTGTAGTTGGCTGATTTGAATTTGGCCCAGGTTAGTAATGCTTGAAGTCATTACCATCTGTCTGTTGTGCAGTGACCTATATAAAACTTGGTGATATTCTTAGTCCAATTCTTAGTAGACAGGTGTCCACATCATGAAAACTGGCATCAGTATCAAGCTTGTTGGCTGTCTTAGCAGAGATTATTGATGATGAGCAGGCAAAGGAACAATAATGTCATTTCTAGAAGTATGTTTTTTATTTTCAGGGTTCATACATGCTGATGGATGAACATATGTAGAGACAAAGGTTATTTTGTGCTGCTGCATTTGTCTTTTGGTAGAGAATGTAGCCCACGTGTTTGAATTCCATGTGTTTGAATTAATTTTTTAAAAATGCCCTATCTAGTTGTTCTGACTTCCTAACAGAAATCTTACATGTAGTATGTGTCCTCAGCTGTTCTTTCTGATAGAATGAAATGAGAACATACTTCGTATGATGGCTTTTTATTTTTAAATGAAAGAAAAGAAAAAAATTAAAAAAAAAAAAAAGAGAGATTAATCCTGTTCAGGCAGCAAGAATTTGGAAAAAGGAAACACCAAATCTGTCACATGTAGTTATATTTAAAAAATAAACCTATAACAAATACTTTTTTTTTTTTCAGATGTAGCTGTACGAACTGATGTAATATAATTTCATGTAGTTGATGTATCCTGGGACTGATCTCATAATAGCAGAAATAACTGCACTTAGCATTTAAATTGTACTTCATGTGTTGAAAGCTTTGTATAGGCTTGTTTGCTAATGTTCCTGATTGGTTGTGTGACTATGGATGGCAAAATTTGCAATATAGAGAAAGCCTGTGCAGGATTTGACTGTTTACATACAGTGGAGATTTCTGCAGTGACAGTTGCCTATGGAGACGCAGGGATAATGGAGCCCAAAGTCTTTCACTGGGAGCTGTGCCGCAGTTCAACCCATATGTTGGCATAAAATGCATGAGAGAGCTGTCTTAGGTACCTCTTCACAGGGTTAGGGCCTGGCATCGCTTCTTCAGCCCACATGTAACATCTCTAACACTGAACTATTCTGGCTTTTTGCAGGGGTTGCTTTTAATCCTGCCCGATCTTCTTTAAAGTGTATTATCTTGTAAGCAGTGATTCAGACTTAACTGTTCCCACTGCAGTGTGTAGGACTCTCCTCCTATTTCATTGACATAAAAATACACACCAGTATGTTATAAATAGTTCTTCAGCATTCCTGAAGATTTATGGTTGATAGGTACTTTCTGAACATCCATTGAGGGATAAGCCCAAATGGTCATATTTAAAGTTAATTGGTCTTCTTACAACTCACTGCATTTTATTGCCAGTAATAGAGTGTTAAGGATTCTAATAGGATCTTCTGCTTGCAGAGCCTGGGTTAAGTGGTGCAACACATTCCTTTTGGAGGGCTGCTTAAATCACCAGTAAAAGTAGGTTAGGTGACTGAAGATCACCTCCTCGTTGACAGGAATTCCCACAATTAATAAGAGTTAAAAAAAGGATAAAGAATAAGAAGCATGACTCACTATTTGTACCCCCGCTATTGTTACCAACTGAAGTTATGTTTTCTTCTAGAACAAGAAGATAAGGGATAGGTTTTGCTGTTGCCATAGGTACTCCTGGGTTGGCATTAAGTACTGGGATGTGCTAGAAAATACAAGATTTGGCCTTAACAGTGATGAACTGACAATGCAGGTGGAAGATGTGGAGCACAACTGGGCTGCAGTTGAAGAAAAAGAATTAGGGAGATAATCAGCTTCACTGTCCCTTGCTGCTGTCATCACTTCTACCAACCATTTTACTGTTTGACCAAGGTTTTGAATGCAAAGTGAGGATTTGCATGTCAGTACTAGGTGGATAACTGTTATGATGCCCAAAATATTTCTAGATCCTCATTCATCTGCCATTTTTTAGTGGCCTAAAATGTGATTTAACATTTGTTTTGTCACTGTACTGCCATCATGTCAGGCAAGCAACCAAAGTAAACTTAAATTACCACCTTATTTTGTGGCTTCATTATTGTCTGAGAATTCCTCCTTCCTTCTTTCTCATGGGACCTACTAATAACTAAAGGTTTGAGAGCAGAGTAGCAGTTAACTGAAGAAAGAACTGAAGCATAGTTTTAGTCCTGTGCTCCTGCTTTCTGATAGGAGCTTTCTGAAAGCTCCTACAGGCTTTCTGATAGATTTAAGTTATTGACTTGCTGGTTTGGAAATTAACTTCTTGATCTTAGTTCTCCCCTTCTTTCTGAGAAACTCCAAAAATGAACTTGCAAAAAGCCTCTGAACATTTATTACTCATGAAGCTGTAATCATTTAATAAAACAAAAGAAATTAATGCCTGAGGAGAGGCAGCTTATGCCTGTGGGAAAAATCTGTCCTATTGCTCAATTTGATATGATTATAAAATCAGTGTTCTCTGAGCTAAAGAAAATAAGATATTTCCAGAGGAAGGCAGTTAAAGGTTTGAGGAATATTCATATTTAGTTTCTTAGAACTAACAAACAAAGCAGTTTCTGAAAGGGATTCAGGAACTGAGTGCAATATTCCTGCATTTTCTTATTAGAGCTACATGGGGAAAATGACTTTTTCATTTTTCTAGAACTTTAATTTCATAAATATTTCAAATTCAGGTGAAATAAATATTTATATATTTAAACCAACCCTAGATAAATTACAGTCTTGTGATTATGGGAGGTCAGATATGATTGGATCTTTTCTATATCTATGTACAAGTATGATTGGGCTTTTCTTGCCTATTTTCTAATGATACAGAAGAATGTCTTCACTTTTGGTATCTTGACAGCTCTAGTATGAGTTTTTCCAATCTCTTGGAGCTCTTCTGCTCTCCAGAAATAATTATATTCAGGAGATGTCACTGGACTATGTTATCAGTAAAATGAGTGGTCTAAGCACTCATGGATTTCCCTGACCTAATGAACACTTCATTGTTTGTCGAAGGAGCACAGCTTCCATTTGACATGTTTAGAGAGCAACGCATTGCAGAACAAACAGCACAGTATGAAAGTGTGTTATCTGGAACCTGGGAGTTTCTTCTTAAAGCCTCTTCAAGACAGTCATGCCAAACTGTCCAACTTTCCAGGTACCACTGAGCCATCAACTCTTGTGGCTGAATTTCCATCAGATTTTATCTCATAAAAATGTCTTTCTGTGAAGCTGTTAACTTCCAGCAAAGTTGGTTTTGACATTTAGCTTAAAAATTCATAGCTGTTCTTCTCTATGAAACTTGCAAACTTTTTACTGAAATAATTTTACATGGCTTTATTTTACCTTTTTTCCACAGTTTAACACTTGTTCTAGGTGCAAGAAGCATGGGTTCCCTATTTTCCAGTTGCTTATTTCCTTTTCTCCTTTACCATTTGATTTGGTGACATCTGCCAACAGTATTTTATTTTAATATTGTTTTTTCTTTCTTAAAGAGAAACAGCTACTAACAGTCTTAAGTCATACTTTCATTTTTAGATTGCAAATACTATGATAATGCCTGAATTAGGAGACTCAAGCCAATTATTCTCTGTAGAAATTTGAGCTGTAGGGGTTTAGAAACTGTGGTTATGAATTTGTAGATCACGGGTTTTTTTTTTTCCCAAACAGATATGTTTATGATGTAAGTTAATTATCTGAACTAAACCATTAGCTAATGTTTTGATCGCAGAGTTATCATAATAACTGGTAATGATTAGCAGCTTTCTAGCCTTTTACATTGGGAACAGACCTAAATTCCAGTGAAACTAGTTAGTGCATGTGCTCTTTGGCTTAAGGGGGACTGTAGAGTGAATGTCCATCTGAAATTTCAAGGTGTTTTGTCCTGTAGTAAAGGAAATGATATGCTAAAATGAATCTAATTTCTCTGATGGTTGCTATGCCATATCCAGCTGTGAAAGTGCAAGACCACTGCTCAGAGCACTCTTTTTAACAGTATCTGAAGTTATCACCAGTTCTTTCATGACAGGCTTTGTAATAGCATGTGCACCTATGTTCAGACCCTCAAAAAAGCTTAGATATCAAATTTTTATTTATATTGTTAATATTAAAGCACTTAAGGACATCTCAGTATATGGATGCCATTCTTGATCCTGCATTACTGAATTGCCCAGTGCATGGCATGCTAATATCTGTAGTCCCATTATTACCAGTAGGCCCAAATGTTAGTAGTAAATGCCTTTGAGAATCTGGATTTCCTGAATTCAGTGCTTGTTGTTAATTAGCGTGGTGTTTTCAGTGAGCCTTTTAATTCTTTGGCATCTGTTTTGTTATCCGTTGAGTCAACATTGGTTTTCTGGATGGGGATTTGCATGGAAATTCTGCTTTTGATTTACTTATGTGATAAAGGTAATTGAGCAGTGCTTGTTATTAGAGACTTATCCAAAATGACTTGTGTTTGCATTTTGCTCTTACTTGTCCACAGAACCCTCAAAGCAGTAACTGTTCACACATCAGGATCCTTTATGGGAATTGTTGACCTGCAAAATTCAAATTTTCTTGCTCACTTCCTTTTCATACATTAGGTCCTGTTACTGAAGTCAAAACAGATATATATGTCACCAGTTTTGGACCTGTTTCTGATGTAGAAATGGTATGTATTTCTGGGATTAAAATGCCATTTCCTGGTTCTGAGAAACCATTAACTGCACTAAGGGGGGGATGCTTCATCTGTACTGTTCTGTCAATCATGCAAAATAGGCAAGATTAGTAACAGCTTAATTTACAGGTTATAATTAGATACATCAGGCCTGATTCTGGTCACGCTTTCACTGGGTTTTGGTTGACTTAAGGAATTCAGATCATAGGATTTAAAACAGACTGGTGTAGAGGCAGAATCAGGCCTTATGGGGAGCATCTAAGTCAGTCTACTGTGGGGAAAATGTGTAATATCTTTGAAATTGCTTTTCCTTTCTGAAGCTTGTGTTATTCTCAGGGGAATAATAATGACATCATTTCACAAATACTTGTTGATGTTTTCATTTCAGATGAATACTCTTTGCTGATCTTTGTGCCCCTTTTAGCATTGCTTTCAGCGAATGTTTGATAAGAGTTTTCATAAATGTCTGCAGAAATTAAACATCAGAGTAAATGAAATGCATGAAATAGTCATGGAAGAGAAATGTTACATTTGCATCTACTGTTTTTTGTGCCTGAATAGCATCTGCATTCATTTGAGGTCAAATCCAGCAGAATGCTCCTCAGCTTCTATAATCCAGTGATATAACCTTAAATCATACAGTAGTTTCTCTTTTTATGAATATCCAAGAAATCCCATGGAAGTAACATAGCCATATCTGCTGAACTGAACTTCTCTAAGGGAAAGGCAGTTTTGAGGCAGTAACTTTCTTGCCATACAGTGCTGTCGTGCACTTTGTGGTGCACCTGATTTGGTGCTATCATGTGGAACGATGTGATAGCAAGAGATTTTTTTTCAAGGGCTACATTCATGACAGTAGTCTCATGTTGAAATGCATCTTACTTCTTCAGTGGTTGTCATGTACAATATGATACTGCTTAGTGTGACAAGGGGTACAAGAATCTGGTCCCAGGAAAATCCAGTAATGTGTGCCTGAAATCTAAAATGGGGGCTGCATAGCATCTCAGGTTTCATTGAAGTATTTGACATGGTGCAGCATGGGAAATTATTAGTTATATTGGAGAAGGCAGGAGTGAGAACATGGACTGAAGGTAGGTAAGAAGGTGGCAAAAGTAAAGTTTACAGCCAAGGCTAGTGAGGGATCCAGGAACTGGCTCTGGAATCAGAATCATAGAGTAATTTAGTTAATGTATCCGTTAGTTTCCCAATGTGATCTGAATGTGGCTGCACTCATAAAACTTGTTGAAACAGTGAAGAGTGGCAGTCTCGGTACAGGGGATGATCAGAATGTCTTTTTAGAGCCGGGTTACTTTGGTACCCAGTGTAATGAAAACAGTTTAAATGTTATATTACAAAATCTTATATTAGAAAATTTGTCATGTAGAAGCTAATAACAGAAACTGCTACTTATGAGCTACACCAGCAAGAAATGACACTAGATAAGACTTTTCATAGATTAAGTGTAAACCAAAGTGGGGGATGCAGCCATGGAAGACAGACATAATTCCGAGATGGGCTACATTAGTGGACATTCCTCCTTAATGGTGGGAACAGATAGGGTCATACAAGTAGTTTCAAAGGTAATGTCATGCAGAACAGTTTCAAATGAAGTCAGAAAATGTTGGCTTAATAACAAAATCACTACTGTAAGTTAGAAAGGATTTAAAGGTTTTTCTGTGCCACATGATGACTTTTTTTTGTGACATGCTTTAGCTTCCCAAGGTGAGAAATGCATTCCTTTGTCCATTCATTCACATATGGTTTCCCATGATGTGCCTGTGTCTGCAGTTCTGTAGTTGTTGTTTGCATGTTTTCTTTGGAGCTTTTCTGAGGAATTTACTGGAACACTTGTGTAGTTAAAACCAAATGTGTATATATGTAAGAGTATATATGATTTATTATCCATGTTTTGTTAGCATGGCAAAGGATATATTTAGCTTTCCTCAGTTAAAAGCTTACTTTCCATGAGTTGAAATGAAATTTTGTTTCCTAAATTTAAAATGGAAGTAATTGTTTGTCATGGTATTTTTAATTTAGCCAGCAACAGAAAATCCATGGATGCCTTTTCTTTAAGAATTTATTGACACTTATTGTCAGACATCATTTTGTTTCTGGTTATATGCTTGACTACAAATTTACTTGCCCTCTTCCTGCAACCTAATTAGATAAATTATTCCCTAATGATTAAATATGTGTAGCAATTTATTGATATGACTAATGTGGAAAATTAAGCTATTAAGGGGTACATAACACACCTTAATTGGTGTAAATATGTTTGTATGGTGGACTTAGCATTTTCTTTACTACTGATTTCTTTGCTTCTGAGGGATTTCTTTCTTTACAGGAAACACAAGCAAATGTGATCTTTGTTTTTCTGCAAATTTAATAACAGGAATATACAATGGATGTCTTCTTCCGTCAGACATGGGTAGACAAAAGATTAAAATATGATGGCCCTATTGAAATTTTAAGACTTAACAACTTGATGGTTTCGAAGGTGTGGACTCCTGACACTTTCTTCAGGAATGGGAAAAAGTCTGTTGCACATAATATGACAGCCCCAAATAAACTCTTCAGAATAATGAGAAATGGCACCATCCTGTACACAATGAGGTATTTCATCTGTTTGTTTGGCTTCTTACAATTATTGTATGCAAAAGTTATGCTGCCTAGACAAAATGGCAACCAGAGACTATTTAATTTGTTCCATTATAGGCTTACAATAAGTGCAGAGTGTCCCATGAGATTAGTGGATTTTCCCATGGATGGTCATGCTTGTCCTCTCAAATTTGGGAGTTGTAAGTTGCAATTATGAAATTTCTTGTAACTACAGAATTTAAATAGTAGAAGTAGATTTTGAGCAGTTACTAAACTTTCTGAATATTGATACACAATCCTTATGCAGACAAAACTCCTGTTAACTTCCTTGGGAATTTTATTTAGGGCCTCAAAAATTAAATCCCGGCAGAGAACTGAAAACTGGGCAGTGATTCAGCTACTACCCCACTATTCTGGCTACACAGCTGCTTGAAATACCTAGTTTTTCTTGGTTCTTAGGGAGATATTCAGTGAAGTGTGAGATTTCTGGAGAAGAAAATGAGGGTGGATCCATCTCAACTTACAACAGCCAGGTGAAAGGCACCTAGGGAAGGATGTTATTTGATTTTCTCTGCAGTTAGTGGAGGCACGTTGACATCCTATGGTAGATGTATAGGTTATGTGCAGAGATTTGATCTTTACTCCTGGCCTGTAACAGGATTCTGCATGGCAAGTTTAGACTAGATAATTTTTAGACTGGTGAGAAGAATCTTAGTGCAGGTAACTTTCCTTTTCTGCTTTGAAGACAGACAGAGATTTTTGGATAATCTCCAAACTTTGACTAGCAGGAACATTTTGGGACATACTGCCTAGCAGCCCAGGTAGTTATGATTCCCCAATTTGAATTCACAGCAGAGACCTCTGAGACTGCCTGGGGATGGTTAGTGCACTACATTAACTATCTGGTCACTCTTCTAAGCCTCCTCAGTCACAGACCTCTGCTTTACACTCCAGCATGGTCAGTGCCTAGATACTAATCTGTTTTCCTTGACCCCAGAGTGGTGAGGTTAGAAATGGCTGGAAGCTCCTCATAGTATTTCCTTAGCATAAATTTAGCCTACACAGCTGGGTAGTCAACCAAAAGGGGGTTTTAAAGACACTGCTCTGATAAGGTTTTTCATCCCTGTTATGGTGAGACTGGAGACCAGGCGCTGCCAGATCTGGCTTGGTATCAGGTATCCTGTACGGGAGCTTCAGTAGCGGGGGCTTCTCCACAGGCATATTTCTTCAGGCAGAATCACCAGTCAGCAGAAATTGTGTTTGACACTAACCTGATTTTTCCTCAGTGAAACCTGAAATAAGATGTAGCCATTTCAAATGCAAGACTGATTTAATTTAATTGTAACAGGAGTTTGGGCTGTGTAGGGATTGAATGCTAGCCCTAAGTTATGTCTTTTGTATTAAATGTAAAATGTTTCTTTGGGTGTGCTTATTTTTGGGCTATTGTGATTTTTTTACTGACCTCCGGTTCTGGCAAATATTTTAAACATAAGTTTAAAATATTGAAGTTTTTAGTATACTGTATTTTCTTAGTGTATAATATATTATACTATAGTTTATAGTATAATCATTCTTTTCTGTAAAGAAATGTGCACCTAGTCTCAAAAATGTATCCTCCTTACACATATTCTATTTCTAAATTAATATATTTTAATGATAAAAATTTCAAAGTGATTTAATGATAAACTTTACATGCCCAATAAGGGCTAATCCAGAAAGAGCTCATGTTTAGACTTCACATTCACAGTGAATTTGTGTGTGACATTTGATGTATGACTTTAGCTGCTATTTATTCTCCTCTGAGGGTGGCTTTTGGGGCTAACTTAATATGAAGGATATCTTCTAAAGTTGTTAGTGAGAGTCTTACTGTTCGGTCTCAGTAGGTTTGGATTGGGCTTTTCATAAGGTGTGAGAAGTTTCCTATTTACACAAACTGATGCTGTGTTGTAGATGCTTATCCAAAGAGTGAAATGATTTATACCTGGACAAAAGGACCTGAGAAGTCAGTGGAAGTTCCTGAGGAGTCTTCCAGTTTAGTTCAGTATGACCTTCTTGGGCATACGGTATCCACTGAAACCATTAAATCTATTACAGGTAGGAATCTCATCAGTAAAAATCAACTTGAGGTAAAACTAACCCTGTAACATTGCCCAAAGCCTCTTTCTTTCCTTCTTGTAAGGTGTTCTACTGAATGTCATAGGGTATAGATGAAGGGCTGAGGGCATAAATCTGAATTAGGTTTCTGTCCTTCAGATTTACATTTGCAGATTCATTACAGTAGATTGCGATGATCTTTCAGAAAGCTAGAATGAGATCATTACTCCAAGAGACAAAATAAGCATTTAATCACTGCTTAAAATGCAGTTTGAAGAGTCAAGAGGATGCCTGGGTGAGGAAGTAATTTCTCAGTACTGTATCCACATTATGTGCAAAAGACTTCCTTTGTTTGGTGGTGCAAACAGCTCGAGATAGAAGTACAGCATACAGAATGGGTTATTAAAGCCATAAAAACACTCTAGTCAGATAAGGATAGGCACAAATGCATTAATCACAATAGATACTTCTGCTGATTTGTGCTGTAAGAAGTAAAGCAAATGGTAACTACAGGCATCTGAAATGAGCGAAGTGTCACTGATGAGCAGTATGGTGATAAGCAAGCATATTCCCAAAATGTTTTTAAAATTTGGAATAATTTCCTAAGCATCAGCAAGTTTGGGTGTTGTGAGATGGTCAAAATGAAACAGATAAAACAAATATATTTGATGTATTGCTCTATGGATGTTTTTCTCAAAACAGCATTTTGCAATACACTAGCAGTTTACTTCTCAGCATATTGGTTATTATGAGTTAACAACAGAATTTCCTTACTGTTCCCAAAATGCTCATTCTGTAGTGCTTTATTTAGACAGCTTGTTCAGTTTATGGTGAATCAGCAATTATTTTTTTGTTTAATACGAATGTTAACATTTTAGATAAAGTTACATTATTTTTAATTCTTATCAGTGATTTTTGCATTTGCTTCATTATCATAGTGGTGCTGACATATAAAACTAGTAAAAAGCTGAGATGCTTCCATAACATTTAATGTGTATCCTTGTTGTTTATTTGGCAGATAGGTGCCACAATGTTAGGGATACTATGGTGGGTAGGTAGCTTGTGTCTTGGGGCTCTTTTTGTGAACAGCTGCTAAGAGAATTTTTAAAATCATGCTAATACTATAAAATGTAATCCAATATTAGCTGTACATTTATAGTATTTTGGATATCAGCTTCTGAATGCCACTGTTAGGATCTACTACTTCCAGGATATTTGTTTAAAACTTTCATTCTTGACTTTAAGGAACATATCTTTCTATACATGTTAAGTGGTATGAATGGCATCACCTTAAACAATACTAGTTGATAATCTGAAGCAGTTATTCTGGACACAAATTTTCGGCACAGTCAGAAAAATATTTTCTTTTACTTACATATTTTTTCTAGGTGAATATGTTGTTATGACAGTTTACTTCCACCTCAGACGGAAAATGGGTTATTTTATGATTCAGACCTATATCCCATGTATTATGACCGTGATCCTTTCTCAAGTTTCATTTTGGATAAATAAGGAATCTGTTCCAGCTAGAACTGTGTTTGGTAATTATTTCTTTTTTCCTTTTTCTTGTACTGCTTTATTGACTTTCACTAGAATAGGCCTTTTTAGTGCATTGGGGTATACTGCCTCCATATTAGTGCAGAAACAAAGGAATCATATAAATTCAGAGGAATTTTTGCCGTCGATGTATAAAGAATGTTGCTATGTGAATCTTTGGAATCTGAAGAGAAACTTGTAATATATAACCTGAAGGGTGTCATGGTTGCCCATGGCAAATGGCTGTATATCTTGAGGGATTCTACCTGCTGTGTAGAATCCCAGAAAACTGGGAAGACCTGAGTAATATGGTTGAGTCCTTAGTCCACATCCAGAACAATTTTATCCGTCAGTGGTCAGTAGTGTAATTACTTATTTGAAAACAATTTGATTGGGGGTGTGCAAGAGGTACTGATGTATTCTTATATCTGTGTCATTAGTGAAAGCTTGCTATCAGTAAGGCATAGATCCTGTTCCTGTAATTTCGTGTTTAATGCTTTTCTCTCCTTTCTGCCATTGCCATTATGAAAATGAATTCAAAAAGCAAAATGATAACAAGATATTAAAGTTGCCTTCATCAAAATACAGCTTGAATGAGATGGTACAGCGACTCTGAAAATGAAAACAAAAAAGCTTCAACGGAAGACAAAGCAGAAGACATTAAATGGAAATACAATTCCTAACAATGAAGTAGGATAAAAACATTTTTAAAAGGAGTCTTTATAGAGCAATGTCTTGACTCTATAATGTACTGTAGTCTAAAGCAGGACTAATCAGGAAGAGAATGTTCTACAAAAAGCCTTTCTATAGATAGATAGATGCTGGCAGGAGTGATGGGAATTAATGTTTCTACGTGACGGCCAGCTCAAACAACATAAGTGGAGTCAGAACACTGCTCAATATCACAAATTAACAAGGTTAATGGTTAGTTATAGGAGAAATAACCTGCAAACCTAATAAGAACCATACTAGCTCAGAACTCAAGCATTACATTAGGCAAACTAGTATATCACTTCACATGCCTTTGCAGGGATGTTGAATAATGGAACTTTTTTTGAAGGAAGCATTACAATGAACTGGAAAGGTAGAATCTGTATTTACAGACAAAATGTGATAATTGAAAATGTACAAATTATAGAGCAATAGATGTAATATGTATCACTATATCCATATGTCACACTGAAAACAAATACTATTAATAATGTTTGGACATCCACTAAGTTACAGATAATTCTCTAAAATGCCTTTGAAAGCAAATGGCTTAAAGTATGGCTAAAAAGTATCTTTCGAGTTTTCTGATAAATTCCAACAGGGACCTTGTTTTCTAAAGGTTTTCTTAGAAGAAAAGATAGGCAAGAGATAGGAATGAAGCCAGAACATCTGCTATAGTACAAGCTTTCTAGTGGAACTGTGAGAAGAGGCTGTCCAAAAAAACATCTTACCATTGGACACTGCAGAAGCTTGCAAGTATTTAGCTCTGAATATTTGCAGTTCATGTATATATATAGTATTTTTTTTACCAGAACCTGATTTCCTACCCTGCAAAACCCTGTGGCAAGTATTAAAGAGCAATTGCAGTGGCAACTGTAAGTCTCCCAGAAGAATGATTTAATCATCGAGTGATAAAGACTATGGCAATAAACTGTGATACTGTTATGGCCTGCCTGCTTCTCCTTCTATTTGGGGAATGGTTGTCCATTCAAGTCACTTCACCCTATTACATCTATTAAACAAATGTCCTTAAAAAAAACAATTCAGACAAGCTGTTTGCCTAGTGGACAAAAGTAGGAGGAGTAAGGATAGGGCTAATCAGGAATGGGTCTCTTCCAGGGAAAAAAAATAACTTTCCATAATTTTTTTTTTTTTAACTCAGACTTAAATATTTTTAGTGATGTGTTTTTCAACACCTTCCCACTGAAGAAGGTTTTGTGAGCTTGCATCTGTGTTTTTATCCCGCTCAGTTTGCTCTGAGATATTCTTTGTGCTTTCACAAACTGGCTATTACTTTTTCCTTTTTTTCATTTCTTCAGTAGGACTGGGTTTTTTTGTGTCCAGTTCTCTGTACGGCAGCGTCTAGGTGAAACTTTTTCATGTTAGATTACCCATATGCAATACCACTGCTTAAGGAACAGAGCATGTGAAGATCCTGTTGGAAACCATGCTCTTAATTATTTTTAATTCCTCTGAGTATATGCATTTCATCTTGAATTAAAATGGATACAGTATTCATTTCATAAGAGTAAAGACATCTCCATTTGTAGTCAGTCTTTCTTGCCATTATCATAGTAGGACTTACGCACTGTTCACTATATTCTTGGTATTATGTTTGCATGATATGGCATAACTTGGATGAAAAAGAAAAAAAAATCCCACCCCATACCTTGGTTTCATAAAGCATGTATTTGCACTTAAAGCATTCCCATGAAGTGGGCATATTTTGAGTTCAGTGTTCATGCCTGTATACTTTAATTAAAAAGTTGTTCTTTTGGAAGATTAAATTTTAATTAAATTTTATTGGTTGAGTAGTAGCAGAAGGGCTTAAAAAATAAGGTGATAGTTTCTTAATTAACAGAGTTACTAACATAATATTCTAGTTTTCCTTAGCACCAAAATAATTTGCCATGACTTAATGGCACCTAGGTTATAAATGAGATCAGAGGAATAGATTCAGACTAATAGGTGGCATTCTGAACCCATTACAGGAAAAATCATGGTTTTGTTGCAGTCTGAGGAGCACAGACATAATTTAACAACTTAAATTATGTTCAGATGTTTATAAAATAACTTGTTTTAAGAGATAAAATAACTTGTTTTAAGAAATTCTGCCAAACTTGACACAAAAAGAATATGAAATGAAAGCTTCCACATTTTCTTCATTTGAACTATAGGAAATCTGCTGAAGCCATGGCTTTCCATGCCTCCATTAAAAATCTGGTTAACTGTTTCGTATGCATAGCTGCTTATAGGTATATGATTATTGCCGTGACTTAAATCTAATGAACTATTCACAAGCAGCAGAGAGATTTCTGAGTGATTTAAAAGTGTTTGAAGCTGCTTGCTTATTCTCACTTTGTTTTACTCATATTCAGCAATGCTTTTGCTTTATTTCCTTGAAGGAATAACTACAGTGTTGACAATGACGACACTGAGCATCAGTGCAAGACATTCGCTGCCAAAAGTATCCTATGCTACTGCCATGGACTGGTTCATAGCAGTCTGCTTTGCCTTTGTGTTCTCTGCTCTTATTGAGTTTGCTGCTGTCAACTACTTTACTAATATTCAAATGGAAAAAGCCAAAAGGAAGACGGTAAAATCCCTTCTTGAATTTCCAGTTGCTCCATTACAAAGAAAAAGAAGTACAGAGGAGACACTCACGGTAGGTTTTCAGCATATGTTAACTTTTTTATCGTTTTAGTACAGTTTCTTGGTAAAAACAGGCCTTTAACTTCCTTCTGGGTTCCCTCTGAGCTAACGGTGCAGTAAGTCAGCCTAGTGGAAGGCTAATGCTACACTGTATTAAATGATGAAAACTTGTAAAACATGACTTAATTCTTACTTGCATTATTAGATTAACTCAGGAAAGAAGAAGGTTGTGTCCATCCATGCTTGCAGTCTCTTCTGTTATTTAGTTGTGTTTTGGCAAAGGTCAGTTAGGATGGGCATCTTTAGAAAACTTTCTTTCCCTTTGCACATTGATTCTGATTGGACTGATTATATAGACCAAGGTATTACATACTGTAAGGAAAGCATGATATCTTACATAGCTAATGTCTCTAATTAAAATAGGCTAAGGCACTGCAGTAATACCTTGGTGCACTTCCTTAGATATCACAGTTCTCATTTCATTGCATGTATTGCATATTCAGAGTTTTCTTTCTTCATGAAAAAGCTAACAAAGTCATTGCAGCACCTGCACTACCATGTGGTAGGCCAGTAATTCCTAGCCATGGCTGACTCCTGGCAACACCACTCAAGAAGTAAAATGCTGAGAGCAGCAATGTAATTTACTCTTCCTGTCAGGCTGACTTTGTAGTTTCCTTTGGCTGAGCCATAATTTAAGAACTGCTGTTTTAGACTGACTCTTGGTAATTTTGTCTTCTGTCTCTTTCATATCTCATTTGTCTCCTTTCCTATTCATCTGCTCTTTTTTTTGCCTTCCCACCCCTTCCATTTGCTATTGCTGCTCAGCTGCTGCCCTCCCACTTCCATTTTTCTTTCTCTTCTTTGCTGTCCTACCATAGAGTGCTACTGCTTTCAATCTCCTGACTGTGTTGTTCTGTTAGCTCCCATTTCTGCTTAAAAGCATAGATGTGCTCCTGAAAAGTGTGTTACTCATCACTCTGGGAACAAGAAAAAGTATGTTTATGGTAGCATGGAGTTGGCTGTGTACAAAGAGGTATTAGTGCCATTAGTTTATGTTAAGCTTCTTGATTGTACAGCATGCAGTTCAGTATCTCATGCACTCCTGGGGAGGGTTAATAAATACTGCTTTTGGTGATAGTCAGGTTTCACTTGGGTCCATAGGAATATAAATTGCACAAGAAGAGTTTCATCCTAGGTTTATTTACAAGATTTGAGTAAAACAAAAGGGAAAAATAGTAGTTTTCTCAGGTAGCAACTATGGAGGCTTAACAAAATTGTTTTGATTCGTGGTCAGAATTGCTCTGTCAGTCTTCTATCATGCTTAGCCACTTATACATGTTTTGGAAAAACTCTTCTTTCTATTTCTTCCCCCACCCCCTCCCCCCCCTTTTTTTTTTTTTTAAACAGCAGCAACAACGGAATGCATCCAAATTGAGAGCTTGATAAAATGAGATGTGAATAGTTCCGTTCCACCGCTTAATTAATTATTCTGTGATAAAAGTAGTCATGTGCTTACAGGTTTGGGGATTTTGAAAGCCCTCAAGGGAGAAATCTACTTTTTGAAGGGTTACACGTTAATGTTATGAGCATGTGAGTGAGTAATAATGTTGATTGTATGTTGAACGCTTGTGTGTGTTTGCTGGTTGGTTTGTTCTGGTTTGTTTGTTGTTTTTTTTAAAGGCTTTTTCTCCAATTATGCCTATGCTAAGACTTGAGTCTTTGCTCTTCCAGGACAGGAGTACATGGTGAGATCATGGATACTGTTATAATGACTTAGCTACCACGCAGTCCTTTCCAGAAGTACAGGATAACTTCTGTTCCGGTCTCCTGCTGCACAGAACAGAAGCTCATTTGTTCCAATTTGTTAGAAGCTTATATGGGTGTTAGACTCTGCTTTCCAACCTAACATATAATATAGTCCTTTCCTTAAAATGTTTAGTTTTGTTTATGAAAGACTAATCTAGAATTTTCTTATGCCTGATTATGAATCTGACTTTTTTTTTTCCCCTGCACAAATACTGTCCAATCTGTGCTGATTTACCAGAGATAACAGAATCTCAGTTTTCCTGTGAGTTTCTGGTGCAAAGAATGCAGGACAATAGCCTGCTTGTAGCATGTAATCTGTGAGCATTGTTTCTTACAAGTTTCGTCTCCATAGCTGAATGATAGGGTTTGATATCTTAACCCAGTTTATGTTTAAAAAACAGTCTGTACTATCTTGCCACTATTGTACTAGCAGCTCTGTTGTTAGCAATACAATTGCCATAGCCCAAGGAAAAGTTTTATATTAAACTTGAAACTTTTCAGAGAGACTTTGACTAATCTGGTGAATTTGTCAGTATTCCAAAATTCAAAATTTTTACTTAGCCCATGGGGGAAGTGTGTATAAATTGGGAAAAAAGATGCCCAAATACCTAGACCATACTTTTTTTTTCTGGTGCATATCTCACCATTTGCAACCTGCTTTGGATCTTCTAAAATTGGAGGGGGAGAGATCCCTCTCTTACACCTCTTAGTCCTGTACTTTTGCCTGCCTTGAACTGGCATACAGGAGGTTGCACTGGCTTTTCACGGGTGAGGTCCCATCTGTGTAGGTGCCCTGAAAACAGACAACATCCAGAACAGTTGAGGCTGTTAAGGAAACCAAACAAGGTGAAAGTATACTTTTAAAGGGCTTAATTTTGTGGGCTGTTGTTTCTGCATTATTCTTTGGATGGTTGCATGCACTTGATTTTTAATATTTTTTTTTTTCCCTCAAGTAGCATGGTTGGATTGTCCTAGAGGGCTTCTGGGATGGAGCAAGTTGGTCTGTGAAACTGGGTTCCCTATAGAACATAGGGATTTTACTATTCGATAGTACTAGAAATTAGGTATATTAATAGTACATTTTGGTAAAATAAAGATAAATTGCACATAATTGGAAGTCCTTTTTTAACATGCATGTGACTGATTTCTGACCATAGAATTAAAGTAGATTTTCTATACTGAATCAGTTCATATATTACTCACGTTAATTAGAATTCTTGGTGGTGTGGTGGTGTTTTCTTTTTGATCAGGAACACTTTTCCAGTTGTCTGGGATCAAAGGCAACTCTTCTTGTTATGATCAAATGATTTGGGATGTATTAATTCATATTATGTATTCACCACAACCAGTACATCTTTATGGTAGCAAATGTGGACTATATTCTTTTCTAGGTTATTCATTTGTGTAATTGTATTTAATTTTTTGAAGCCCCATGATGGGTGATAGATCAATGTATTGATTACAGTAAGCATTAAATGAATTTTGGAGGCTAGCTAAGTAATCTGAACTGTATTAACTCCAACAAAAAATTAATGGGTTGGGGGTGGCAGGAGCCAGCCTGTAGTGCCTGCAGATGCAGGTGTCCTCCTCTATCACTTGATTTGGTTTTAGCCATGGTCTTATTCAATGTCTCTTTACCCTCCTTCTCTCCCTGCCTCATTTCAACTCTTTCTTCTTGTTGCCTATAACTTTCTGCTACAAACTTAATGTGTCCCCATAAAGAGCGCAATTCTGCAGTAGACATCCCATGAGTAGGGTCCAAGCTTGCTTTAGGTCTGCCTTGAGTTCACGAGGAACTTGGACAGCCTCACTCATCCCTTCTGTCACACACAGTGAGACCATACTGGAGTCTATCTAAGCCAAGACAGATGACTTACACCATGGTCTCATGTGATTTTGTTGTCTTTGGAACAAGTTAAAATGCTTTCAGGTTAGAAGGAATTTCTTTACATTGAGGGTGGCAGAGCAGTGGAACAGGCTGCCCAGGGAGGCTGTGGAGTCTACCTCTCTGGAGACATTCAACAGCCTTCTGGACACGTTCCTGTGTAACCTGCTCTAGGTGTCCCTACCTTAGCAGGAGGGGTTGGACTGGATAATCTCCAGAGGTACCTTCCACCCTAGTGATTCTGTGAACCTGTCCCTAGTGTTCTGAACTCCTTTCTTTAGTAACAGCAGAAACGTCGTGCAAGTCAGTGTGTGATGGAAATGAATGATTTATAGTTTGTTATTGGACTTCTGAGTCTATTTTTATGTTTCTGCACTATTTCCTTCTCACTGTATTCCTATGAAGTTTATTTTTAAAGATGTCCTGGTTTCATCTGGGATAGAGTTAATACCTACCCAATTTCAGAGATGAAGAATGATACTGAAAGGTAGTCTTCAAAAAACAGGCTCCTAACCACTGTTAACATGAGCTTCAACCTCAGCTGTTTGTTAAAAGTGTGAAATTTGGAAAAAAACAGGTCAGACTCAGAAGACCCTTTCGAATGGAATAATTTCATTAAACTCAGTCACAAGTAGATTGTAACTCTCAAATTTCTCTCCTATTTTCTGAAGACAGTTAAGTGTCGTGTTGTCTTGAGTAAGTCACATGGAGGAACTGAAGGGTCAAAACTTCACTGCCATGTAGGTGTGCACTCCTCTCCTTAGTAGGATGATATGTGATTGGCATGTACCTGACAGGTTTACAAGAAACATTTTTATGTGGGCAATGTGCATATGTGCTTTTATATGTGGTCAGGATGTATTTTCTGTGGCTTGCTTTGTGGTCATATGATGGACAGAGCTCAAGTGATATGATGGGGGGTGGGAGGAAAGTGGGGATCCTTTGGCAGCTTTTGGTGAACAGATGTCTAGAGTAATTTGTCTGGAGCAATTAATCTAACTCATGCCCAGCTCTCTGCCTCATCTGCTGACTTCCAGAGCAAGGGTTCAGCTGGATAAATACCTCTGATGGGCTGGGTGCAATCCAGAGGCTATAGGCTGGATACTTCTCTTAGTGCATGTGTATGCTGGGGTTTTTTTTTTTGTTCTTACTCCCCAGAGTTGATTAATGCTGAAACAGCAGCAGATACACTCTTGTGTCTAAGGCTTAGACTGTAAGTGAAAGTGGAAATATTAACCTTTGAACCAAAACTTCTTTTTGACTATGTAGACATATTCTGTAATGGAGAGGTGCATAAATGTACCAGATCTAGAGTAGTACCACTTTTTTTTCTTTGATTCTACCTTGGACTAGTAAAACAATAGCTTCCTCTGTCCCAGCAAATAGAGAAGTAAGAAGAAATAAGCCCTCTTCCGTCATATGTGGAGGGAGTTACCTGAAGAACAGCTAGACCTTAATGGTAGTACTTGGACCACAAGGTGATGGTCTGCTTACTGAACTTATATGAATGCATAGCCTACCTCCTCTGTGTGACTTGAACAGTCCTGCTGTTGGAACAGCATTTCAGTTTTTAAATATAATAATCATTTTTTGCTGCTTCACTGCTTCGTCACTGCCTTGGGTGTTATATGGTTCAGGTTTTTTAAGGACAGTGACATTTAAAACTCAGATCCTAATGAAGGACTTCAGGTTAAAGAAATGCTTCTAGAGTTCATGCAGATGTAAGGACAGGACCATACAAAGGGAGACTGCTGTGCCATATGAATAATTTCTTTGACATGTGAACAATTTTCTATCACTCTTGTTCTGTTAGTCAACATTTTTGCTATCACTTATTTACTGTTGTAATACGCTAGCATCATGTTAGGTAGGATGGGAGTGGATGCAGGTCATAAACAACTAGCACATTTCATACCGAATGCTATTTCTAAGATGGGAGCTAATAACTACCTAGGGTAAGGTGGCAGTGACTTAGTAGGAACTTTGAATGTTTGGATACCTGAAGATAGAACAAATACAAACTGGTTCTTGAAATATCTTATTAACTACGATGCCCAGGTTCAATGTTTTGTGTTGTGTTTCCTTTCCATCCTCCGTTTGTTTTTTTCCTTCTGATTGCTTCTTTTTTGTTGTTGTTGTTTTTTTTAACTTAGTTCTCTAGACTTAGGCAGTCCCACCCAGCAAGTGACACTACTCACAGTGTATAAAGCTAAATATGTGCTCAAACAATACAATTGAGGCATAAATGTGTGGTGTACAATTTACAATGGTTTTCTTAATATTTCACATTGTATGTCTTTCTAAATAGCACAAATTAAAGTGCTATATTAAAAAAATTGGTCTCTTTCCAAGAACCTGATATTGCTCTACCTTTAACATGGCTGAGTTGTGGAATAAATTTACACTGGAAGTAGAAACATTTGTCTACTGCAAAGTGAGCAGAGTAATTACTGGAAGTATGCAACATAGTATTAGGTTTGGGATGAGATTCTGACTCAACCATGTTATAAAATACATTGAATTCCAGAATTCAGTTATAACGAAGGTAAAAAATGGCTGACTGTTGATAAAATGAACAAAAGTGTTGCAGTTCAAAGTTGGGGAATGAGGGTTTTTTTCTTATTGATGTAAGAAAATGGAAATGTTTTTTGTTTGGGGTGATTCTGTTTGTCTGTTGGGGTGTTGGTTTGTTTGTTGTTTTTTTTTTTAATATGCATAAAACCCCAGAAGTTTATTTTCAACACCTGATTTATAACTAAACAAAAAATCCTGCTATTTCCTCCAACCTTTGCTAGGAAGTGTGGTAATCACTCACTCTTCAATTTTCTATAAGTATTATAATGAACTACCACAATAGTAGGCAAGGAAATATGAGGGATATGCTTGGCTGTTATTCATCTGATGCTCAAATAGCTGAAAGTGTTTACTATAGTCTTTGGAAGACTTAATTTAAATGGTACTAGGGTAAGGCTCTTGTTTTGGAGACCAAAGCTCAGTAATGTCAATCTTTCAAGTGGTTATTCTAGAAAATACTAAACTCTGTTGTCTTTAATTCTAAATATAAGCTTAAATGCCATTCTGTGCTGTTGTGCTGGTCTACTGGAAAAAAACCTCCACCATGCTCCAAAAAAATGTGTTCCTTATGGTTTTGTCCTTAGAATAAACAATACATGTTCTTTTTATTTTCATGCTAATGTCAGTAGCAAGGTTTAAGATAGGGCTATTGATCGAATTTTTTATTTGTATATTTTTTTAAGAGGCAAATGTTAAGGACTCAAAACATATGTGGCAGCATTTCAGAAACACCACATCAGAACAAACCTGAATGATGGCAGGGGTAAGATTTTCAGATTGCTCAGCATCCCTTACAATGAAAATTGTCAGAGAGTTCATAGTTTTCCTTATGATCATTAGTATGAAATAATGCCTTTGAATATGAGGCTCTGCATGTTTTTTGCTTAAACCTTTTTCTGCATTTATATTCAAATTTCAGTTTTGTTTCCCCTCCATATAGAGTTTTCAGTACTAGTGAACCCAATGACACGAAATTGCAATTGAGTTTCACAACTGTGTGTGAGATTTCTAGCTGATTTAATTTTACACTGGGAAGACTGGAGTCAGAAGAAATAAATGTTGAGAGGCTTGGGAAAATCTATGAGGCGATGAGTGTTCAAGGCATTTTCAGCAAACCACTGAAGCAAATTTAACTACAGCTTTAAGGTCACCGAAAATTGAAAGATATAGAAAATAATGAAGGGTTTTGGTCCCTGATCAGCTGTTCTTCTTCCATTCATAGATGTTAAACAGAGCACCTCCACAGCTGATTATCACATCACCTCTCCTAATAGATTTATTCTCCCAATGTTGCTTTCAGCTCTTTCACTGTTGTCATGATATAAATAAATCTCCAAGAACTGTGCACACCAGTGCTTAAGAACCCTACACATGTATATGGCTCTTAAGCATCATACAGGTGGATAGGTTTATTTGGCATCCAGTTTTAAAAAAATGGTTCTTCTAATTATGTCTCTTTAATAACCTTGAATTCACTTGTCTTTCACGTTGTATACTTTTAGGCCTGTCAGAGAATCATAGAATGTCATTTGGTTGGAAGGGGCCTTAAAGATCACCAAGTTCCAATCCCCCTGCCGTGGGCAGCGACACCTTCTACCAGACCACATAGCTGTCCACCCACCCTGGAAACACTTCCAAGGGTGGGGCAGCCACAGGTTCTCTGGACAATCTGTTCCAGTGCCTTAGCACCCTCACAGTAAAGAATTTATTCCTAATATCTGACCTATATCTACCCTCTTTCAGCCTAAAGCCGTTCCCCCTTGTCCTGTCATTACATGCCCTTGTAAAAAGTCACTCTCCAGATTTCCTGTAGGTCCCCTTTAGGCACTGGAACCTGCTCTAAGGTCTCCCCACAGCCTTCTCTTCTCCAGGCTGAACAAGGCCATCTCTCTCAGCCTGTCTTCATGGGGGAGATGCTGCAGCCATCTGGCATCTTTGTGGCCCTCCTCTGGATTTGCTCCAAGAGGTCCAAGTCCTTGATATGTTGGGAGCCCTAGAACTGCACACAGTATTCCAAGTGGAGTCTCACGAGAGCTGAGTAGAGGGGCAGGATCACCTCCTTCAACCTGCTGGTCACGCTCCTTTTGATGCAGGCCAGAATACAGTTGGCTTTCTTGGCTGTGAGTGCACACTGAAGCTGGCTCATGTTCAGTTTCTGATTGACCGATACCCCCAGGTCCTTCTCCTCAGGGCTGCTCTCAATCCATTCTCTGCCCAGCCTGTATCTGTGATTGGAATTGCACCAACCCAAGTGTAGGACCTTGCACTTGGCCTTGTTGAACTTCATGAGGTTGGCATTGGCCCACCTCTCAAGCATGTCAAGGTCCCTCTAGATGGCATCCCTTCCCTCCAGCATGTCGACAGCACCACATAGCTTGGTGTCTTCAGCAGACTTGCTGCGGGTGCACTCAATCCCACTGTCCATGTCACCAATAAAAATGTTAAATAGTAGAACACATAATGGAGTGCTGCTCTTACCTCCTATTGCATGATTCAGATTGCAATATGAGCAGCACAGATGGTGCACTGGCTCTCATAGTTTCTCTCCCCTCATTTCTTTCTCTCCAAATAATCTGCATTGCTCTTTGCACTGCTAAAGCCATGAACTAGAATTCACTGTATTTTGTGGCAGGTGGAGCTTTTACTTCGTCATATTTCAGGGCTCTGGAAAGCAGAACACAATCTCTAGTACTACTGCAGTAAGATTTTGATTGACTGGCTGTACAGCATAATAGTAAACCATGGTAGATTTCTCCTCCAACTTGTGCATTTGCTAGCAGCATGGCAATATGGTGACTCAGTGGGATTTGGGACAAGCAGCATTATTTACACTGATGACAACATGCTACTTCCCTGGTAAATGTCATATGGTGTGAATTTGGCAGGCTATCTAGTGTCCTCCCAGAAGAACAGACTGTTTTCTGTGGAGGGAATGGTAAGGACAAAAACCACTATGGTAGAGTTTAATAGGAAAATATTACTAGATTACCACACAAACAATTTTCATGTTGCTGCTAAACAGTAAATAATGCCAGACTTTTGGTAGCTTTAAGCCTTCAAATTTTTGCAATGAATTTTTGTTTGAATTAGTTGAGATCTCTCAGTTTAAGAAACCTGTGCTTTCATACAGCACATCACTGACCTTCCTGTGTACTAACTTGTGACTTGCTGAAGGTTTAATGGTGCTATCATAGAAAGCTCTAATCTTAGTCTTGCAAAATTAACATTGAAGCATACAGATTTTTATTTACTGTTTCCTTTTCATTTCATTATAGTAGCACCTCTTTGTTATATGCTTGATTATTCTAGTAAACAATTAAAATTGTTCTGTGCAGTTATTAAACTGCTTTGTGGTACCCTGCCCTTTTAAGGTTTGGTTGGTTGTGGAGTTTTTTGGTTGCTTGGTTGGTTGGTTGTGTTTTCGTTTCTTTCTTTTTTCTTCCCAGGGAGGTTAAGTATCCAAAATGGTGATTAGGCACCTAAAAAACATTATTACAAGATTTCCCTGGGTAGGCACGTACAGAGCAGAATTGCTGCTTCCAAAGTGCTTGCCACGCATCTTAGGTGGAAAAATACGCTGTTTCATCTGAATGGCCAGCATGGCTATTAGATACAGCCTCCCACAAACCCCATGGGGGAGTCTGAGCAGGCTTGAGTCCTGACCCTTCTGTCTTGTAGAATTGTATTAGTAACCAGGTAGTCTGTGGGATGTTAAGCTCCTGTTGAAGCTGCTCTTGTTAAATAATTTATATGAGAACAGTGAGAAGGAGAGGAGTGGATTTTGGAGCCGGCTTGTCTGCATGCACTGAAGTGGGAGGCAGACATTGAAATGTGCAGTTTGCAAAATCTATGACAAGGAATGAGGACCACTTGTTGTACAATATCCAGTAGCCTGGTGGGAAAGTGCGTAAGATGCGGGAGGCCTCTGTTGATACCCCTGTGACAGTCAGGGCAGATTTCAGAAGAGGTCTCCTATCACCAAACCAATGTTCCCATCCTGATCACTGACAAAGTCTTTTTGTGTCTTTCTAAAGTGTGACTTAGCTATCTAGCTTCAGGAAAAAGCTCAGAGCTGAAAGTGCTGGGTACAGTTGGATGGCTGCTTCTGCAAAAGTGTGTAATTTAGGCTGTGATCCTACCCAGGACACGTGTCTCCAGCTTTGACAGCTGCATGCTGGATGTGGAAGCATTAGTTCTCTTTCACTAAGACTGGTACCAGATGTTGTGACTTGTAAATTCTGCTGTAAATTTATCCTGAGAAAATAGAAGCTACTGCTTTAAATATTGTACTGCCTCTGTCCCAGAGAGTGATTATCCTATGTCAAAAATCTGCTAAGGACCTATTGACTTGCAGCAATGAATTATCTGTTCAAGTAAACAAATGGTGCAAAAGCAGCCTTTGGACCTTGCACAATGTTGCTGTGAAGGTCTGTTGCAGGATGAGACTGGTGTAGGTCTTCAGAACCATCCACATATCCAGTCTCAGGACTGGTGAACTATTTTTCAAGGAGTGCTGAGGCAGATTAGAAGAATGCCTCTGAATTATATTGCAGATACATGGTTCTAGTTTTAACATGTACCTGTTTATCAGCAGTTGATGATGGCTGAGCTTACTAGTGGCCAGAAAGCTTATGAAGGGGATTTTCGGTGCTGAGTATTACTGACTGTCTGTTAGCTTAGGCAGTAGGAACCGCTTACTTTGAATTACATCCCAAGGGGATGTATTCATCATAAAAACTATGAAGCAGTTTAAAACTGCAGAGACTGATTTAAAGCTGTTATGTTGAGCACTAACAGGCCATAGAAAGATGCTGTTAGTGCTACAGGGCTGTACCAACACAAGAATTTCTCACAGCTTGCAGTGTTCACTGTGCTTACGTTCTTAAATTACAGTCCTAAGGATGAAGTTACCTGATGCCTAGTAATCGCTTTTATCATTGCTGCATTCTCCCCAGGACTTGGCATGTGACTTTTAAATAATGCTACTTGTTTGTTTTACAGATTCTGGGTTGGCCTTATCATAGGGAATACACACTGTGGTTGTTACCAGCTCTCTGTTCTGTAACAAGATGACTGAGTTTGTCAGTTCAGTATTGTATATTGCTGTGCTGATGATCCCCTTCCCATGAATCTCAGATCAGCTGCTGCACACTACTTCAGTTCATGCTAAATTTGCAATCTTGACTTCATTGAAGTGCAAAATTGGCTTTCTTGTCAAAAACTGGTAATACATACAAAACAATCCAGTTCTTTATTTTTTTTTTCCTCAAGTCAAGGCTTATATAGGCTTATAGAAAGTTTCAGAATTTCCACATTATGTGAGCAGCTGTTTATAGTGTGCAAACCTTGTTAAATATTGAAAAGTTTAGACTGAATCATATTTGTGCATCACTTTAGTGCAGTAGTAAACAGCCGTATCTATCAAAGTTGAGGTTAAATGGAAAAGCATATGATCTATAAATTGATTTTTGCCAATAGATTAATTGTAGGGGCTTTTCTGTTCTGTACATTCTGTCACAGAAGTTGACCATCAGACTTGCTCCACAAATCTGTCACAGTATTTGACAATAAATCGTGTAGATTTATCCTGAAGTATGCTAACAGCATCGTTCATTGTATTATTCATGGTCAATTGCACATGGTCAATTGCAAAAGTGAATCCACTTGTCAAGGAAAGGACACATCATTAATTACTATATTTTACACATGCCTGCAAAGAGTTTGGTTTAGTTATCCTATCTTCATGCGAAATAAAATGGACATTCTGCTCTGGGACTAGCAAAAGGGCATCTTGCATCATGACTTTTTAAATGAGAAGAATTTGTACTGAATGTATCTTTCCCTATTTCAGTTCTTCTAAAGCTAAAACCCATGCAAAATTAGCAAAGATCTCTATGCTTTGTAATACAGTAAATATTTCAAAAGCTCTTTTGTATAGGGCATGCTGTGTGATAGAATTTATCTGACAGAATTTGAACCTGCTATCCTATGCCCCCCTCTGCCACTGTAGTAAAGTATGCATAGGATGAGAGCTTTCTAAATCTCTTGTACTCACTTTGGGGTTTTGTTTTGTTTTTGTTTTTAGTTATATGGACTAATGAAATATTAATTTGGATAGAAAGAAGGAGAGTTTATCAATCTCTTCTGAAAAAGACTGGAGCCTGCATTTCTCTGTTTGGTTAATTCATTGCCTTTGTTAGTGCAGTCACCTATCTACCTCTGGCATATTGTACCTTTTAGTGTCCCTAAATCTTGGTGATAAATGTTTGAAGTCCCACGGAGGCTGAAACTTAACTTTCACTGTTGCAAATTTTGGCTGTTAAAAATCAAATAGGAGATCAGTGCTGTACATTCTTGGCATCCCAGCCAACCACAGAGCTTTATCTGATGAAGATGTCCTACAATTAAAACAAAAAATATATTCTTAAATTCTTATCAGAGCTCTTGAGAACTTTGTCTATGCATGGACAGGAATTGTGCCATCAGATCGCCCAGGATTTTGAAACTTTTATCCATAGTATTTCTGCCAGTTAAGGTTCAGAGGCTGAAGTCTCCTAACAGAATGAATAGCAAGGTATCCACTTGAAGGAGGGTAGAGCAAAGAAAAGTACTTGCAGCTTCTGGTTTCATAGTGGTTGTGAAGTGTGGAGTTGGTTGGACCAAGTCAGAATGACAGATATTTCAGAGGAAGGGTGAGACGTCATTTACGTAAGCAGCAAGTTGTTGTATTTATAGAAAGGCAATCTTTACCAAATATATTAAGGCTGGCATTGCATGCTGGAATATGCTGCATTTTATGGTAGCTTCCAGGCTCCCATTTTGCATTCCTAAGCTACACCATTCTAAACGTCTCCCAAAAATCTCACTGAAATGCCTCCAGAAAATCAGATTCTTTCTCAATCTAGAGTGAGAATGTAAAAAACATGGACTCAGTACTTCCTGTGGAGTCCCATCTGGACTAGCACAGCAGCTCTCTGTTGGCTCAGAATAATTGAGTGGTTTCCTGACTTGTACTCAGAAAGGAATCTTTAGTTGGATAATCCCTTCATTTCTTGGGTTGCACTATAATTTGACTTCCACTTGATTTTAATGTTTTATTTCTTGGTTTTGTGCCTATGGCAGGTTGACCCTGGCTGGATGCCAGGAGCCCACCAAAGCCACTCTATCACTCCCCTCCTCAGCTGAACAGGGGAGATAAAATATACGGAAAAGCTTATGAGCCAAGATGAGGACAGGGAGAGATCAGTCACCAACTACCATCATGGGCAAAACAGTCTCAACTTGGGGAAATTAGTTTAATTTATTACCAGTCAAATCAGAGCAGGGCAATGAGACAAATAAAAGCAAATCTTAAAACACCTTCCTCCACCCCTCCCTTCTTCCCAGGCTTAACTTTACTCCTGAATTCTCTACCTCCTACCTGCCAGCAATGCAGGAGGATGGGGAATGGGGGCTGTTCAATTCATCACACATTATCTCCAGCGTGGGATCCCTCCCACGGGGTGCAGTCCTTTAGGAACAGACTGCTCCAGCGTGGGTCCCCTGCGGTGTCACAGGTACTGCAGCAAACCTGCGCCAGCGTGGGCTTCTCATGAGGTTACAGCTTCCTTCGGGTATCCCCCTGCTCTGGCATGGGGTCCTCCATTGGCTGCAGGTGGGTTTCTGCTCCACCATGGACCTCCATGGCTGCAGGGGCACAGCCTGACTCACCGTGGTCTGCACCACGGGTTGCAGGGGAATCTCTGCTCCAGTGCCTGGAGCACCTCCTCCCCTCCTTCTGCACTGACCCTGGTGTCTGCAGAGCTGTTCCTCTCACACATTCTCACTCCTCTATCTGACTGAAGTTGCTCTTGTGCAGTAAATTTTTCCCCATTTTAAATACGTTATCCCAGGGATACTACCACTGTTGCTGATGGGCACAGCCTTGGCCAGCAGTGCATCTGTCTTTTAGCCAGCTGGCATTGGCTCTATTGGACATAGGGGAAGCTTCTAGCAGCTTCTCATAGAAGCCACCCCTGTACCTCCTTGCTATCAAAACCTTGCCATGCAAATCCAATACAGTGCCTCCAAACTAAAAGCTACTGATAGACAGTAGGTTTGTGTTTCTTGCTGTTGTTTTAAAAAGACTAAGTAAAATAATTTTGTGAGGCAGCAAATGCTTTACGTATGTATGTAATTTTGTTGGTCGGATTGCCATTATCACAATAACCTTTTACTAGGGGTAT
Organism: Coracopsis vasa; assembly: GCA_026283785.1. Lineage (NCBI taxonomy): Eukaryota > Metazoa > Chordata > Aves > Psittaciformes > Psittacidae > Coracopsis > Coracopsis vasa. The sequence continues at coordinate 12,524 of JANHGB010042926.1, read as the reverse complement.
GCAGCATTGCTGAAATGCATGTGGAATGTTTTGATTATTACAAACTGAATGTTATATTTTGCAATGTACTGTTTAACCTGATGTCTGCTGATATCAATATGAATTTGGTTTGTTAAGGCTTGGCTGTGGAATCAGACTTGTTTAACATTTTTTGTTAGTGACCTTGGCACTGATCTTCAGATGATGTAGAGTTGTGCAATAGCATTAGTACAGAGAAGGAATAGACTAACGTAGGAAGAAATTAGTTATAACAGAGGAATAGAGGAATATATAGGGATCGTATGAATACAACGATCAACAAAAATTTTTGCTAGAAACTTTTCCACTGGACAAACCTAGAAAGAGAGACACCTGAAGGCAGAGAGTGAGCTATTGTCATGATATAGGCTTGAATAAGGCAAAAGCAAGAGAAGGCTATATGAGGGAAGGTGGTGGGCAATGTGCTGGCGAGGCCATCCTGGCAGTGAGGGTGCATTCTGCTCAGCTTTGACAGGGCAGAGAGCTGGGTACTCACCATTCACAGTGGGAACAGTACAGTTGCCGTGTTAAAAAAGGAAGCAGTGAGGCAGGCTGGCTGCCTCTTGTTTTAATGCTGCATGCTGATTCTGCAAAACTTACTGGGGATGGGAGTTTGAATGTGTTCCCCTTAGACAGGGCCTTGTGGAGTGTGTAAGGTATTGAAACTGAATACTGACCCAGAAGATTTTCTATCTCCAATATTAAAGTGGCTCCCAGCACTGTTAGAGTAAGTATTAATGGCAAACAGGGCTACTCTAGCACTGGCCAAAGCTCCTGCCTTTCTGTGCGTAATGTAGCATCTCTGCATGGAATGTGCTTTTTCCAATATGTTATATGTTTCAGTATGTTTCAAGCGCAAGGTTCAGTTCAAGAACACAAATCCAAGCTATTACAATTACATTATGCAAGAAAAAACAGGTTGCATTGATATGTTCTCTGTAGAGCACATTAGAAATAACATTTCTAATTTCCATGTTCTGAGAGCATGAAAGGTGGTTTCAAGAGAATTAAAAAAATAAGTACCCATATTTTTAGGGCATGTTATGTAGTAGTATGTTGTGTTATCTTACAATATTATCTATTTGGGCTTTATGTTTACATTGTAATACTTATGAGGAAACTGGGTTTCTCTCTAATCTTAAGGTTCCTGAAATATTGGAAGCTTTGTGTATCAGTGGCAAGAAAGAGAATGCCCTGTAGAGTTTTAAACAGTTATACGGTTTGATCATTCAATGTGATATATATATGTATATGTGTATATATATATACAATTTTATTTTAGAATAAGCACTCTACTGGGATATCAGTAGTGGATTAAATATAGCAACAGGTCTCATTTGGTCACTTAGATGACAGCCGAAGTGGAGGGAAGAGGAAATGTTACGCAAACTTATCAATGGAAAAAAGTTCCCACTAAAGAAATGGAAATGACTGTGATGAGAGAATGAGCCTGGCTGTTACCTGTCTGTCTTACCAGTGTCTGTGGTTGATGATGCACTGAGATGGTTGTTGAAAACAGGTCGCAGTACAAGTGAGCAGGAGCATTGAATTGATGCCTCTGAGAACTGCATTCAATTCTCTGTTCTACTCTTGGGACCACTCTTTTATGGATGGGCTTGGAGTGTCTGAAGGTGTGGTACCTTTCTGCAATAGCACTACCTCTAAGATACATGTCTAATGTAGGCAGAGACCAGGAGGGAAGTGAGACATGTCTTAGTTCCAGTGCAGATCTACTTTGCAACCCCTGTCCTAGCCCAAGGACTTTTGCTCACCAGGCACTGCTTGAGAACTTTATGATGGGAGGATCTTACCTGAGCAAAGCCAGTTGTCCAAGGAGCTGCACGTAGAAGGTAAAACTCTCCTCCTCTCAATGACTCTAGTGCCAGCTTCTCTGTGGCACAGAACTATTATTTTGGACAGTGAACATTAATGACTTGCACCTGCTTAGCTTTGCAAGCCTTCAAGTAACATGCAATACTCTGCTAGGTATTACCAAGTCTCTAGTAAACGCATTCCTGTCCTGACTGTGCTTTATAATTTAAATTTAGCAGTTTTGAAACCTAGTGTGGAACAACCCTACTGTGAAAGTATCCAAATTGCACACCTGTGTGTACTTCTGCACTTCCCAAAGAGTGACTCAGGCTTCTCTTTCAGACAGTACAATTAGTGTTTCTTTCAGGAAATCCAGTTTCCTCTGGCATTTATTCCAGTCCTCTGCTTCTTTGGATTGCAGATGCAGAAAAATAAATAAAAGGGATTGACATACTTCTATGCAGGAAGGAAAGCTAAGTGAAACCTAAGAGGGATTCTTTGATCTATCAACCATGAGCTGGCAAATACATCAGCCATGAACTGGCATATAGCTATGACAGCTTCAGATAAATTCAGGCCAGCAGTATTGCCAATGACTGATTTGTACTGCAATTAACAGGATTTGGGACCAGCATTCTGGCCATGGTGGGAGTACTGGAGATGTCAAGTGATTTGACCTTTTTGAAAAAATCATTTCTTCCATTTTTTTTCTCAGCTCCATCTCTCTGTTTCTTTGATCAAAGCAGCTAAGCACAACTGATGCAGCAAACAGACATGATTGTTACTTTTCTCACTACTCACTTCTCATGGTGTTAGTACCTTGAGTAACACCTGGGTTGTTCTCCATTACTGCTCTGGCACTTAGCTGGAGAGAATTGCTGTTAGATGAAGGAGGGAAAAGAAATCATTGTCCACTTCCTCTCCCTTTTCCTTGTGCTGTGAGCTTTGGCAGGGTTCTCTGGTAGGGGTGAAAGGAAAAGGAGCCAAAGGCACAGTACTTGTGTTGCAGAGCAATGCTTGGGAACAGTATCATCAGAGAGGTGCAAAACATGATTTTTTTTTGATCTATAACAAGTGATTATTTGGTTCTCCCTGTATTTAGACCTGTATTGCTGCTATTGTGTATATGTACCTGTCGTGGTTAAAGCTGAAACCTGGACAGTACTCTATCTGCATTATATCTTTGTCTTTTGGAAAGCAGTGAGTCTTTGCACAAAATATATTTAAGTATTATATTTAAAATATAATATGTTTTATATAATATTTTAGGTGCAGGGCTGAAGTTTCAAAAGAGTGTTCTTCAGATACCCTTCCAAAAGAAGGTTCAAGAGATGTTAGGCTTCCTCTTAGATACAGAGAATAATGGCAGAGCCTGAGTCCCACTCTCAGAAGTCAGTAAAATATTAAACTCTGCTGGATTTTCCATCTGTACTTATTTATCTGTCTTTCAGTTTCTCATCCAGCCTAGTAAGTACTATTTGGCTTAAGTATATCTTTCAGAAAGACATCCAGACTTGCCTGAAGACGTCAAGTGATGGAGAATTTACCGCTTTTCTTAGTTTACTTAATGGAAAGGAGTAGTTGATGAAAGACTGGTTTATTCACTAGATCAATTACAGCTGGAGAATTTATTGCCTATGTTTGATGTGAAAAAGCACTGTCTTTATTTCTGAAAGAGCTGCAATGTGATAACTTGGTTTTATAAATACTTGCATTTTAATAGCATCTACTCTAGAAGACAGGATAGAGTTCTTTATATATGGTAGTTACTTTTCTGGAGATATAAGCTGTAACTAAACCATCATGGTGGTAAGTTGCCTCTAGAATGTTTTTATATCATGAGAAAATAGGTAAACATCAGAGAATTTTGTTCTGAGCATAAGCCTGGAAATAAAAGAAAATGGACTCTAATGCAAGAATTCTTAGTTTCATGATATTGAATTTACATAGGTACCACATCACATGGAATATGATGCATCAGGTGTGTTCACCTTGGTATTCCAGCCACAGGTAAAAGGAACTCTTGTTTATCACTTTATATGCTAATAAATCTATTTTCATGAGTACGTGGTATCTTTGTGCATTGGGATTGAGCTACTCGTTATATTTGTGAGTATTACGCTGATAGTGCTTGATTATAAAGTTTCCATTGATTCTGTGTAACTGTTTATTTTAAGAATGACTAGTATGGGTTTTTTTAACTTTGCAGAGTACAGATGCCAACTCAAATGTGAGGAAAAGAACAAATGCCACAGTACAGTCTGAAGCTGATGGTGGGAGCCGAATTGACACAAGGCATAGCTCCATCCAGCCTCCCTCTGTAGCTCAAGGGTCTTCTGACATTACACCCCATTCCCTTTCTGCATCAAGTCCCAACCCTTTCACACGAATCAATGCATCAGAGACATTATCTTCTGCAAGAGCTACCCCTCCAGCTCCTCCTTCTACCCCAATTTTAACTGGATTTGTATCCCAGCATGCCACAGCTGGATCCCCTTCCATTCAGCGCTTGCTTGGATCTAGACTGGAGCAGATTCAGACCACCACACCTAATACGTTAGGAGGATCTGCAAAGCCATCTGCTGTCACACCACCTGCTCCCCCTGCCTCCCATTCTGGCACGAGTAAGATAGACAAATATGCACGCATTTTATTTCCTGTTACCTTTGGAGCATTTAACATGGTCTACTGGGTGGTGTATCTATCCAAGGATACCATGGAAAAATCAGAAAGTCTAATGTAGTTTTGCTGCTATGTAGTAGTTCCTAAATTATACTCACATTTGATGCAGAGTTTCTTCTTTTGAAACTATTAAAAAAAGGTCAATAATTCTTATTTATAAAAGTGTGTGCTACTTTCCCATTGTAAAGGCTGGAGTTATTGGGGATAATTAGTTGACTCCTACCAGGGTAATGGGTAACAGATTTATCTTCCTCCCTTCAGCTAGCAGTGAACCATCACTCTCTTCAGACTACTCTGGCTACACAGAACTTGCCTTTGGGAGGAACATGCACCCGAAACAAATCAAAGGCAGAGGTGCACAGCTGTGCAGTGGAACACATCTTGACTGCTAGGAATACACATGTTGATCATTTCAGATCCCTGAGGCACCCAGCACTGCTGTCTGGACAGAGCATTGCATTCTTGGAGTGCAAGGTCCATGTCCTGAATATTTTGACAGTGCTTGATATAAAAAGGATTTTCCCTGCTAGATTAAAATTGACAGAATGGGGGGAAGAAAATGAACAGTGGAAAAAGAAAAGAGAGTCCAGCCTGGGAGAGTGCAACTCCAGAAAAGTTATGCAAAGGAGTTGTAGAGCTCCGTATATTTTTACTAAGCATTATTTTGCATTGCAACCTGGGAAATTCTCACTCCAAAATAAGAATGAGTGAACCTTGGAAAATCTGAAATCTGATGTAGTTTTCAAAATTGGAGGTTTTGGTTTGGTAAGGTAATCTTAAGTGTTGATTATTCTTTGACCTTGTTGACCAGCTTGAGTGGCTTTATTCCTAAATTACATCAGTTGTGGTAGATGAGGACCAGGCCCACAATGTTCAACTTCTCATTTGAATTTTTTGTTCTACCTTTGGATGCTTTGGGGTTTAAGATCACACCCCCCTCCTCATATTTCAGTCACACTCCTCTGATTTCCTTTGAACACATATTCTTCCCCTCACTCCCCCCCACCCCCTGCTTTATATATACTTGTGTCAAGTTAAATTTTCAACACAGTTTTAAAAGTGGCTTCAAAATCAAGCAAAACAAATTTTCCTATGCTTTGATGAGTGTGGCTATGGCACATCTTTGAGTGTATGAGAGACACCTTTTTGTGAAGGAATGCTGTGACATAAATATGAAAATAAAGGTTTTAGGTGGAGCCTGAAGAATAAAAAGTTTATGATCCATTTGTTTCTCTTAAACTATGGCATAGATAAGTTCTTTTCTTAGTGGCTCAAACTGCAGTATGCAGGCAGGCAACTTTATTAAAGAATTGAACTGTTTAAACCTGATAGAAATCCTAATTAGAAATGTTCTTTTCATCAGAATGGGTGGAAGATATGCTGGGAATAAACCTGAAAATGTTTGTACAGATGCATCTGGCTAGGCAAGTGGTTAGTGTTTCTGTGCAGGTGAGGTGTAAAAATCAAAGGCCAAATTCTCAGCTGTGATTTGACTGTGCCTTTAAAGGGTCTGGACTAATCCTTAGCTTCAGTTGACTGGAATAGCAGGTTGGTGGCGTATGGTCAAAGTGTTATGCTGGGGGCAGATCAGGTAAGTGTTGAGTGATTTTTGTGCTGAGGTAATAATAAAGTGACTGATGGAGGCCATAAGAATCTGGGGCACTTGAGGGCATGCATGAGACTGCCCTAGACTATGCTGGGAGAAGAATCAGAGTAAAAAGACCCTGTAATGGTGAAATTATGAGTGTATTTTTGTGCCTCTTTCTGTCTCTCCAAACCTTTTAGCCAGTTCATGGCTGGGAATATGACCTTTAATTACACGATCTGAGACACTGCAAGACATGTGTCCTACAGCATGTAGTATGGATCCCAGACTGCTATTTCATGTATAGCATTGGGCTGTCAATGATAGAATGATAAGGATGTGGGAATGTCTTACATGACTTTATTATGATATAGTGGTATAAGCAGTTACCTTAGCCTGTTCTTCACTTAAGTAATGCTCTCAGAAGGCCAGGTATGGCCCTTTCCTTTTTTGTCTTTTACATCTAGAAGAAGTCTGTGATTACAACACTCTTCAGAAAACCATTACATGTGCCATAGCACCGAAATGAAAATGGAGCACCAGTGCAAGGTGTCTAATTGCAGTAGTTTGCATCTTTGGCTGTATCTCTAGTTGCTATAGCAGTTTCTTCCCTGATTTGGTCGCATTATTTCTGATTGTCAGAATAGAAGATAGTATACAAGAGATTGTTTGTTTATTTTGTTGAGCCAGAAGAAACAAAGCTACTTCTCTGGCAATTATTGATCATAATTACACAAATGAGAGAATATTTCTAGTATGAAGAATGATGGCCTGCTGTGTTTCAGACCTAATGTTTACACCGTAAGTTACTGAAATTACTCTGTTTTCCTCTACGATAAAAACCAAGTATGCTTTCTCTCAGCCAGAGCTTCAAACAACTCACTAGAAACAGCTGTCTCATCCTTCCACCCATCCCTGTATACTGATTGTACAATCAGCTTTTTCAGTGCCTTGTTCAGTAGGATCAACACTGGTTCAGGGTTCAATGTGCTATTTCTATTAATTTGAGTTCCCATTTCATTTTAAAGACTTATAAAGAAGAAAAAAGGGTTAAAAAATAAAGATTCCAAATATTTATATCCTTCAATTTTGAAGAAATTTTTAATGACACCACACTAAGAAAATCTATTTTTAACCCATCGGTTTATTTCTGAAGTACCTTCCAACGTTTGAATGCTTATGTTCAAAATGAGATTTTAAGAAAAAAAAAATTTAATTATAAGTCTAGGACTAATTTATTGTACTGTGCTACATTTTTGTGTTACAGTACATGGAAAAACTATTGTAACTAGCTCTCCAAAGTACCTATGGACAATGTGAATAGGAATTTGTTGTTAACAGTTGCTCTTTATTATATTTAATCTCCTTGTAGAGTGATCAGAAACAGTGAAAAGCCTGCAGTAAACTGGCAGGTTCTGAATACTGTGTAATTCAGAAGCACAAACAAAATCTGTATTAAATGTAGTGGCTCAGATATTCAACACTGCTAACTAAAATCCTAAGGGAGAATGTTGCAGGTGTCATTTCAGTGACCAAATGATTAATTAAGGATGGGTCTGTGTGAGATGAACTCTGCAGGAGCTATTTTTATTATTTGCTATTGCCTACGTCAAACAATCTTTTTTCACTGTACCATAGTGATTTAAAACTAACCAAACCCTTCAGATAAGTCATCTCAATCAACAGGAAAGGAAACTGGATAGAAAGCCAAAAAACCTTACCAGGAAAAAGAGATAGATCTCCACTGGCTGCTGTTTCCTCGGAGACATTGTTACCAACAGCAAAACTCCCACAGATTGCAGTGATGCAGTCCCAACCACTAACACAATCATTTGAGAGAAGCAGTTAAAAACTAAGTTGAGGGAGATTGCCTTCGTGGGAACTGAAGTGTATTTTATAGACAATTGTGAGCAAGGTCAAATTTCTATCAGCCTGCTATTAACAGGTTTCACTGCAAGTACGAAAATAATGAAGCCAATCAAGATGGCAAGCCTGGACCCCAGCCCTCCTTGGTGACCTGAGCTCTTCAAGCTCACTGGCAGAACTGGATTATGTTTCTCCTCCTATAAAATGGGCTCATCTCCGTCAAATGGATGTTGATAGCACATTTCTTCTCCCATGTGTCTTTTAAGGGAAAACCAAGTAGACTTTGTAAACTGTTTTGTCATCCAGTCTTCATTACCCTGTGATCAGGCAAGCAGACCATAAGATAACTCAATGACAGAGGTAAATAATTTAATAAGGAATATGATTAGGGCCTTTCTGTTAATAGGAACTAAAAGGTATTGATTACAGAATGCTCAATCATACCCTTTGGAATCTTATAATTTTCATCATTCAGGATGGACCTTGCAAAAAAATAGGGGAAACCAAGTAACTGTATTTAATTGGATATAACCATTATTTCTACAGAAAAGCAGATGAACTCAGCTTTTCAATATGCACAGAATTCTGTCTCCTTCCATTTTCTTGCATATCTCCTGTATATCATTTGGCTGAAGTATACCTTATGGTTTAGCACAGTGTCTGTGTGCCATGTGAGGACATCAGAGTATACAGTGTATATATATCCACTTTATCCAAAGCCTAACATTCCCATATTCCTTATGCTATTGGAAGCGAAGGGAAGGCCAGAGTAGAAGAAATGACCATATTGGCCACCTGAGACATTTTCCCATAGGTGCTACAGGAGGTTTCCTAGGAGAACCTTGCTCAATGTGAAAGCTGGAGCACAGTTTCTGCTGTAGCACACTCACCCTCCAAATCCCCAAAGCTTCCAAGAGATCTATTTAGAAAGCAGAGTAGATCATGGACTTTGCATACTGTGCTCCAGAACTTTTGCTTGACCCAGAAGTTTTAGGAAGAAAGTTTTGCTGAGTTCTTTCTTGTCTTCCTGGGACTTGCCAATAGGCTTGACTGCACTAAAATAGGTAGGTGTTGTGTGGCTAGCACTGACTGTGGTGGATTGCAGTGCAGACAGCTGACAAAAATTTGCTCTTGGTTTTATTTAATCCCAACATTGAATAACAGATTAGGAAAATGGCAACTGAGGTGTTGAGAAGCCTAGGTGAAGTATAATGTTTTCTGATAAAGCCAGGGATGACCAAAGTTGCAGAAGCATTGCATTACTATGTAGCAGTAAGTTTGTGCAGGTCAGCGGAAAGTGGGGAGAACAGGAGGGGCTTGTCTTCATAGTCTGACAAGAATAAAGTGAAACAGCATAAAGTTGGAGGAGCAAAACTCCATAAATAAGATTTCTTATTTAGTGAAAATCCAAAAGCTAAATAGCCTCATGGAGGTCAGTATTAACCACATCCCCAATCCCCTAAAACTAGGAAGAAATCCAGGATAAAAAAGAAACCAGTTAAGTGACAATAGCATCTTTTCTTACCATTTTTTTCAAGACTTTGTATTTCTTTCACTGTGTGATTTCAAGGAAAGTTACTTATATTTATATTGTTATAAGGATGTGTACTGGTATCCATTGAAATCAATAGGTGTTTCTCATTGACTTCAATGCACTTTGGACAGGAAGTTTGAACTCTTTGAACAGAAAAATGCACCATTTTGAAAGAGTCTGATATGCGTTAATTTGTACAGTCTTAATTTGTAGGTCTCCCCTCAGAGTCAAAATGTAGCCTTTTTGGGTAAAATGTGTATGGTGAGCAGCTTCAGCATGTTCTGAGTAAATCAGACTCTGAAAGTGTTTGCCACATCCCAAGCAAGTGAGAGTAGTGTGAAGTACAGAGCACTCTATAAAGATCTCTCTTTGCTAATGTTATGTACTGTTGTTTTAACTGGAGGGAATGAAAAATGCAGTTATTGTAAAATTGGTAGAATTTGTAAAACATACCTTGTTTTCACATGAATTAGACAATGCAGTAGGCATTTACTTCAGAATTGACTAGCAGGGCCTTCTAGACCGTAACGTAGCGCATCTACATATATCTCAGACTTATGCTTTTTATATTATTCCACTAGAAAGGACTTGAAAGCAAACCAGTCCCTATCCTCTTCAGTTCATTACATTTTTTTTTTTTTTTGTTATATTCTATTTTCATTTTCTTGTGCAAGAGAAACTGAGAGTGTGTTGGCTTCTTTAAAATAAAAATAACAGCAGGAAAAATAAAAAGCCTTGGAGATTTCCTTTTTAGAAAACCATCCAAATTTCCATCAACTATTGAATGCTCTTTTTATATAATAGCATAGTTTTAGCATTTAAAATACTAATGTGATTGCAGCCTGGATGCATGCATATGTATGTATCCATTCAAATAATATGAATTCCCTGAATTGTAAGGGAGGCAGGCTCAAGACGCAGTTACAAGCAGTCTTGTTTTGGAAGATTTCCTTTTTGGATGGAAAGCACCATGTGAGGTAGGTATTTTTTTTTTATTTTGTTTTTTATTATCATCTTCATATCTGTATTTTCAAGAAAAAGGTCCTGAGCAAAAATACAGAACTACTGAATTAACCCTCAACTAGCACAAAAATCTAGGTTATTTCCTGCTTGTGGTCTTGCTGTTGTTGAGCTCCTTCAGCTTTTGTGCTGTGGTTTTTTGAATGTTGTATCCATGTTGCTGTTAACTGACATAGCACTCTATGAATGATCCAATGGCATAGAGAAGAATTTAAGGAAATAATAATTATTTGTGAATATGTTTCAATCCATGGGAAAAAGTCAACTGGAGGTTGGTAGAAGAATCAGGTGACAGCGCTCAGTTGGACTTCTGAACTCAGTGCATTACAAAATATAGTTGAGTACTGCTGTGCTTTGCCTCATCGTCTTGTGCTGGTGACTCATCTCCATGGTACGTAAAGATGCACAATGATGGAGGACTCAGAAGTCAAGAACGTGTACAGGTATTTTTTCAAAGTGCTTTCAAAGTATGAGATAGTCAACCTTATTACTAACAGTAACTTTATAGTCTGCTTTACATTTACAAGGTTGAAAATCTCTTTTTCAGTTCTAGTATACCAGGTTGTCAATTGAATAATATACTTTTCATAAATAGATGATTCCATAGGTACATGGAACCATTTTTTATTAATTTTTGGCAACATTCTCTGGCACCAGAGCTGTGGTGAAGATTTGAGGAGTTTCAGATAACTGGAGTTCTTGTAGAATTACAATGAAAATATCTTTTTGTTTCATCGATGCATGCCTTTGCAAATCAATACCAGCAGCATAGTCGTGGGAAAACAGATCCACTTGTGCAAAATCCTGGCCTTGAGTATTTAACCCTTATTTGAAGGGCTCATGAAGCATATTAAGCAGGGCAGGATTTGGGGCAAGGTTGCTCTAAGAGGCTTCTGGGTTGGAGCTGGCTTATGTCCCACCATCCGCTGAAGCAGCCTGCAGCAGACAGACTGCTAGCAGAATCTGTGGGGGATTTTCTGGTTTTGGTTTTGGTTTGGTTTTTTTTTAAGACTGTGATTACTCCACCATAAAACTATATTACTGATGAATCTGAATATAGTGCTGCCACCTTCTTCCTTGCTGTCTTGCTTTGTGTGGGGAGAAGTATTTGTGTGATTGTGGTGAGCTGGCTGAAATAACTTGTCTAGCTAAAAAGCCGAGTTTGGCTGGTCTTTTGGCTGGTTAGTTGCCAGCGGGATCAGTTCTTTGATCTGGTTCCTTGTCTTAGTGCTGGTACAAAGGAAGTGGTGAGGAGTGATGTTTTGAGCTGGGTTAAAGCTGGTGTGAAACAGCCTGAGGATTCTCATCCTGCCTCCATTGGCATTAAAACAGAGGTACTCTCTGCCTTTTTTGAACATAAGGTGCCCTCTGTAGTCATTTTTCCCCCGTAAAGGTGATTTTATGAATTACCTCAATGACAAATAATGGAGAAAAAAAATAAGCAGGCCAGAATTTGTGAAAAAGCCCAAATCAATGAAGTTACTTGAAGAGAGAGAAAAAGAAGAGAAAGGAAAACATGAGTAAGGATGAAAAATTTAGTTTCTTGCTACCAAGCAGTTATTTTAAGATATGTCCTATTAGAGGTACTAGAACAGCATCTGGCAGGAAACAGCCTAGAAATAATTATTTCTTCATTATAAGTATAATGAGAAAGTAATAAAGAAAATAAGTTGTTAATGTCCTCTTAGAAACATTTGTGTTCCACTGAAGTTGTTTTCATTTAAAAAGGATATTTTCATCGTCAGCCAAGAAGAATTAGGAGACAAAATGGTAAAGGAAGAAGATTGAGTTTTATTAAGTATTACTGTTTCCTGCTGTTTTAGAGCATTTTTCAACCAAAAATGTAAGCAGTAACAATTTTATCTTTCTGGACTCCATGTGTTTAATTTTCAGTAATTTAATACTCAAAGTAATGAAGCACTTTGGAGCTTTTAGCATTTAACTTGCTTTGTGTTTAAAAAACTGAATACAGAGATTGGCCCAATTCTGCTACCAGTCCTCTCCTCA
>JANHGB010042924.1:0-50465 GCA_026283785.1 Coracopsis vasa | reverse complement strand
CCACTAGTGACTGATCACCAGCCAGACACTTTTATAAACCAAGAGTTTAAATTATTAATTTACTGATACATCACCATTTAAATAGCATTTGCAGTATTGTGTATTGAAATAAAAATATGTATACAAATAGTAATTCTGCAGAAATCTGAATTGGTTTCTTTTTTTACTCACAGCAAACAGTGCTCACACTGGGAGAGTTAATGGTTTATGCTATACAAATGATGGACTTCATCTGTTAACCACTGGTACAGATGATCGGATGCGACTCTGGAATAGCTTCACTGGAGAAAATACGTTAGTAAGTTATCAAGGATCTTCAGTTATGTCTTTACTTGCACTGAAGTTTAGAAGATTTATAATTTGTGCAAGTGTCATTACAACTTTGGGTATTCATTTCATAAAGGATATAGCTGCTTAATCTTATCATTAGAAGATTGAGTGAGCTCTTATTTTTTCAAATTTCTTTAGTCCAACGGAAACCCATAGACATTAAAGCACAGTGAATGTGCAATCTGCAGACTGGTGCAAGTGAAAAAACATAGGGATACAATTACTTTTACGAGGTAAGCTTTGAGTAACTTGGAGGAGAAAATTTGCGCTTCAAGTACTTGAGAATGTAAAGTGGAAGACAGCTTACAACAGTGATTGCTGACACTTTCCACAGGAAGGTCACAGTTGTGATAAAGGCAACATCTGCAGAAACAGAAAAGGGAAAATAAGTTAATGGGAGCTGGTAACCTGGAAACTGAAACTTCCATAGTGCAAAGTCAATAAAACTCTGTTAATTGTTTGCTTATGCTATTGTTCAAGACCATGCAAAATTAAAAAAAAAAAGAAACCAACAAAACAAGAGAAAGTTAACCTCAACATTTTGTTTTTGCCAACTATTTTCTTTAGACAGGAACTTCAGAGTTCCTTTGTGGTTCTTACGCTGCTTTGTAGCACAAAATAATGTTAGAGGAAACAGAATCTCAGTTTAAAAGCAAGACTTTCTCATAATAAAAAGTTAAGTCAACTTACTTTTCTACTAGTAAGAATGATTTTATCTACTGTAATACAAGTTCCCAACCAGAAATTCTGCTACCATTTTGGATCCTTTATTCCATATTCAGATTTTTTTTTCTCTGAATCAGTCACAACTAGACCAAATGATTCTTAAAGCCTTAGAGATTAAATCAGAGCCCAAAAATTAAGGGTAAACCAATGTAGTGATATTGGCACAAGCCACACTGAAAAGCTATTTTTTCTGTGATAGACATTAACAAGAATGGTGACACTCTTTGACAGTATTTGGTCAGGTCAGGTCATACTTCTCAGGGAAAGACCTCAGAACCCAGGTAACCTGAAGAATTGGTGTGGGTTTTGTTTTGTTTGTTTGTTTTTTTTTCTTTTCCCATTATTTACAAATGTGTAGATTAAATAATTTACTACTCTTTTTAAAGACTTAAACTTCAAGTCAAACTTCACCTACCTAAGAAAGCTCCAAAAGACACTCTGCCTATACCTGTTTCACAAAGAGGGAGAATGAAAATTAAAGGATAGATCTACAGAAGATACGAAACTTACGTGAAGAAGAAAAAAAACAACAAAACAATCAGGTTAGCTACACAAAATGGAAATTGAAAAGATGTTAGTAGCATTAAATGGAACATTATTGCATTTCACATGACAACCAGAGCATTTTAAACAGCAATTATGCTAAACATTTTGAAAACATAGAGGTTTTCAATTTGGTCATGTTTTAAGAGTCTAAGTAGGTAAGAAGTTTTCTTGCATTTGACTTCAAGGTGTAATTTACTGTGTAAACAACTTGATCAGAACTGGTTTAATGCAAATTAAAATTCACTTCAGAAAATGCAGTAATGTTTTACTGCTCCAACTTTACTCATTAAAAATACTTTGTATATTAGATTTCGAAGTATAAACTTGTTACACAGTTTTAGCCTAAGCCTGCTTAGACATACTAAAAGCCTATATAACATACCACAGAGACATACCTAATAAGGTGATTGAGTGCAATTAACTCAGAAACCTTAGAACCGATTTACTTCCATGAGTCAGAGCTGTAGAGCAGTATCAAATATTTTTGTAATTCTAATTTGAGTGCCCTGTCATGGCATCATTTCTTTGGGAGGAGATGATGCTTGTAAGTAACATCACTGAAAGAAACAGTTTATTTGCTGACGAAGTCAAGCACTACTGGACTGGATTGTTTTCCCTGATGCATGAAGTTGTGCTATATCTTGAACTGTAAACCATCAATTAAGTTTATACTACATTACATACAAAAAAAGAGGCTCCCTCCCCCTGCTGTAGTATGACAGATAAAGTAAGAGTAAAGCATTAAGAGTGAGACTAGCTGAAATGCATTTTCTCAGATTAACTGCTGAATATCACAGAGTAAAATACATCTTTATAAAAGCCCATGAAATGGCACCCTTTTCAGTACCCTTAATGATGAAAAATACAGAAGTTAAGACCCCAAGCTGCAAAGAAGCCATGCAACCATTTATGTACTCAGCTGTTCGGACTTGTCCAGCAAATACATGAGGACAATAAAGCACTCCCCTTTACAGAAAAGTCTGCAAGAAACAAAGTCCCTGTAGTTTTTACACATTTATAAACATCACCGAACAGTGTTTCTCACTGAACAACACCTACAAAGGATGGAAGGTACGGCTGTCACCAATACTAAAGACTTGTAAAGATAAAGCAGCAAGTTCTGTCTTATAAAGTTCCTGGAAGTTTGGACCAAAGAGCCAGTACCTGCATCTGCTCTTGCTTGCTCCTTTCATTTGTAATCTGGCTGTGGACATTGAGGAATCAACCCAGTAATTTCTATTTAAAGAGTCTGTGCATCGGTGTCAAGAGAAAAGAAAAATATACTCTGGCAAACCTGAAATAATGTACAATACAAGTAACAAGCCCAGCAGGGTTGTTTCTTCATTAAAATTTGACTCTCGAGAAATTTGGGAAGTAACAGAACCCTGGGATAAGCAGTGAAGCATTTACTGATTAAAAAAAAAATAATAAATAAATACACTACCCTAGCGTTGAACACTTGGGACATGAGAGAGTAAAAGCAGAACTATGAGACTCCTAGAAATTACTATACAAAGTTTAATTCTGCTATGAGAAGTGATAACTGAAGAAGGGTACCTCCTAAGCCATCTGCTCCTGGAAAACACAAAGAGAAGGAGCTGGATTCTGCTCCTTGTGAGGTATAGCCAAAATCATTATATGTATTTCTGTAAAAGTTCCATTTGTAAAATCACATTGAGATAGTTGGTTTTGCTGAAGGATAATTTGACATAAAAATACATATGTATTAATTTGATTCTCAGATTCTTGACTGTTAAAGTTCTGCAGTTAAAAAGTACTCTCATTTTGTGACCTATGCACAATTACAACCTTAAGACACAGTATGGCATACAGCAATTTAAAGCAAAGCCAGCTTAACATAAGCTTAATGTAATTATGAAACAATGATTCTTATATGAAGTGTCTACCCCAACAGGCTTCTGCCCCACAATCTAGCAATACTTCAACTCTTTTAAGCTTGTGGATTAGATCTAATGAGGTCCACTTGGTCTGGCATATCAAATAATTCACCACCTCAGTGAAAGACCTTGATTTTTGAAAATCATATCCATTTCAAGATCAGATCAAGGATGGGAAAGCATGCGTGGCTTGAGTAAGCTTTAGATAAATCATACTAACAGGAATAAAGATTGTCAAATTCTAGGAGGAAAGGACAAGAGAGTATTACAACCTAACATTAAGCCTGATTTCAACTCATTCTTATTTCTTATGGAGAAAGCTGTTTTTTCACAAAGCATAGCATCACCTATTCTTAATGACAGGAAAAAAAAAGAGAGAAAAAAACCCCAAAACAATTCTTTGCTAAAATACTTTCACTATTACTCACCAAAGTATTCATTTAGAAATGCAAGAGAGGCCACATAGCAGCCAAGACTGAGAAATTCAGCCACCACCATTAACCAGTGCCATGTTCGTATGGTCAGTGCAACCATCAAGAGCTCAGTCAAGATTAGGGCAGTGAAGGAAATGGCAACGACATGTACAAATTCAGATTCAAAAAGCAGCAGGGCTCCATACATCAGAATACCACCTAGGAAAGGTACACAAAATTATCAGTACACTGTGCAAGGAAATTTCAGTGTACCAGTTTTCACAGCTGCCCACTGAACACTTGTTTGCTTATTATGAAAACTTGCCCAGTAATTTTTTATAAGGTAACAAGACTGATGTTTCTAAAAGAAGTGATATTTACTGTACTTGGTGCATGTGAAACAAAACAACCAAAGTAAAGCTGTGAAGAAATAAAACTATTAAACACATTTTAGGTGCAATATATCTGATGAACTGTTAATTAACCTCATTTTGTCAAGTGCTACAAATAAATGAGATATTGTTGAAAGTGTAATTACTTTTAACTGATCACATAATTCAGATTTCTTCAATAGTGCTTCTGTCATTCCATGAAAGAACAGTACTGTGTAAATATATGCAATGTGATAAGCACTCATTAAAATTTTTCTGGGTTAGCATTTAATTAAAAACATGTCATTTTTTTAGGTGATATGCATCAATAAAAATACCAGTCTGTGCCGTGTTTTGAATAGCTTGGCACACTACAAGAATATTGATTTACAAGATAAACAGAAAGCAATATATATATAACTGCTGATGAAATGTTAAGCTTTGGGAATTCAACCTGCAGCTGAAAAACAATATTGGCAAAAGCAGACAAAAAATTCTCAGTTCAGTAAAATTAGGACTCTCTCCTACCTTGGTAAATACTGATTAAAACCCAGATGAGGAACGTCTTAAATGACAAAGATCTTCCCTAAAGGAAACAAGTGAGAGGACAATTAGACACAAAAAAATATTAATCTACTCAGTTCATATATTTTTAGAAGTTAATCATTAGAGAGACTTTACAAGTAAAATAAGGAGTCCATTCAAAGTAACATAGGCTAAACAGCTTCTACTTATTTTTGTGATTCTTCATTGCAAACTTGTACAGAAATCACAGAAAGTCTAAATTTGGGGGTAGGACAGTTAAGGCCTTAAACAGCAAAGATACTTTAGCTTGCAGTGCTTTGGCTGGTTTTCAGAGGGATAATTACAGCAAAATTAATTTATTTTTTATATAAAACAGTTTTATGTCTGTTTTGTAAAATGTGGTCTTCAAGAAAGATAGCACTGTGTACCTACCGACCTAAACCTCAAACAAGACTGTAGTTACTACTCATTCTAAATGCAGGATAAACTGTCTATTTGCATTCATAAACATATCACTACTGTAAGTTTTCAGAAAGTAACTATTCAGTAATAGTTACTTGCTGAAATAGTTACATTTTAAATCTTTTTGTGATTGTGAATATTATAGATTGAAACATGCATAAATCAAAGAATAAATGCTGTATATGTGCATATGACTCTTGCAGTCTGTGAGGGTGCTGATGAAATATGTTAGAACCACGGAGTTGAAAGGATATACATTTAAAAGGATAAAACGGCAAATGAAGCAACCATTTTGCCACAAAAGAACTGATCAGCCCAGAACAGACAAGAATCAGCACTTTACAAATAAATGTGGTTTACTGCTGTAGAAGGTGATGAGTTAACTCTTTCTATTACTTCAGTTGAGGCTAAAATACATTCTTGGGTGGAGAGAGTTCATGGCAAGGTGCTAAAGATATTTTCATAATGCTGTATATAGTCTAGAATGTTGGTGGCAGACCAAACAGATCTGAAAAAATTCTTGTACAAGCATGAAGAAACATTAGATTTATTTATTTTCATTTTTTATTTTTTTTCCTTCCATGAATGTCTACTCATTTTCCTTTGAGTACTGGACACTGGTTCCACCTTCATCCATAGCTCCCAATTACTGACATTTCTGAAGTAAGTGTTTTGGTTCACCTTTATGAAACTAAAAGGGAAAATCACTCCTGAGCTTCTACATAATGTTGCACAACAGACTTTGAATAATTTTCAGATGAAAGCAAGGAGCCCTCTTAACTTTCAAGTTTTCATCAGCTTTTCTAGCTATAACTCTGTAGGAGCCACAGTAACAGTAATAGTGAATCAGTGTGTCCTGCAGCGTATTTGGCCACACCTGTCTCTCTGAACCTTGCTAATTTTCTCTTCTTGCACTGGAGTGTCAATGACTTGCGCTAATGTATCTTATTCTTTTAAAGATCTGAAAGGCATTTTCATAACTAGCATATCCCAGAAAAGAAGCCAATTCCTAGGAATACAATTATAGTCCATGTCAGCATGTGTTTGAATAACACTAGCTGAATAGCATTGGTAGAGATTTGCATTTAGAGTCCATAATTTGAAAAATGATGCACAAAAATATGTAGGCTTCAGTGTCATGCTGACTAAGGCAGCGTGATCATAAATTGTTGTAATAATCACTCATAATAAGATTACCTTGTAATAGTGAAGTCAAATATAGCACTTAAATAACTTTTTATACTACTCATCCATAATCATTTAGTGATCATCATCTTCCCCAGACAATGCACTGAACTGTACTCTCCAGTTTCTCCACATTCTCTCTTTTTTTTTCTTTTTCCTCTGAAAAGAATTATTTGGGTTCTACTTATTTAATATTCAGATGGGAAAGCCAATGATTCAGGATCTGCTATGAAGACAGGCTGAAAGAGTCTGGAGAAGAGAAGACTCTGGGGAGACCCTGAAGCAGCTTCCTGTACCTAAAGGGAGCCCAAATCGGGAGGGGGACTTTTTACAAGGGCATGTAGTGACAGGACAAGAGGTAATGGCTTTAAACTGAAAGAGGGGAGATTTTGATCAGAGATTAGGAAGTTCCTCATTATGTGGGTGGTGAGGTACTAGAGCAGGTTATCCAGAGAAGCTGTGGTTGCCCCATCCCTGGTAGTGTTCAAGGCCAGGCTGGATGGGACTTTGAGCAACCTGGTCTAGTGGAAGGAGTCCCTACCTGCGGCAGGGGGGTTGGAACAGAATGATCTTTAAGGTCCCTTCCAACCCAAACCATTCTACAATCTCTGAGAATTGTCATTTAAGCCTGAATAAAACCATCTTAGCCTATAGTTACCTACCCATCCTGAGCAGTTTCTAAGTACAGGTTAACCATCAAAAGGTTTCCACAGTCAAGCTTACAACTGCCTTTAGCAGGTGTATGGCAATGTTTTTTTCAGATTAATCATAGGCTGAAATCTCAAAAAGAAACCTTACAGATTTTGAAGCAGAGAGAATCGGTGTTTCCAACAGATGAGGAAAAAATTTTTCCAGACTAACACAGCTGATAGCTAATTTAGTACATTAAAAAAGACAAAGTATCTACAAAGTTCAGACTGTCTCCAGCTACAGTCTGTTTTTGAACTTTTAGGCACATCTTCAAAGAATCTACTACCCCTAAAAAGACTGTCTGCTTCTGCCTTGGATTGTAATTTTTCTAGCTGACAGTTTAAATTGGAGCAGAAGCACTTCTCAAAAAATGTATGAAAACAAAATCTTGATATTTGTTTCACTTTTGTAGGTGAAGTAATTACACATTTTCATTGTTTGTATATATCTGCAGAAAGCAGTATCTACAGATAACTCAGTTAAGATGTATCAGTTACCAATATCTGTTATTTAAAGTAAGTCAGCTTTTGGAGAGGTCAGTAGTAATTTCTAGGGGTTATGGGGAAAAAAAAAATATATAAATTAATCTACCATTTAAAAAGGAAAAAAGGAGCTGTGAAAAAGCAAGCATAAATAACCCCGGATCGGAGATCCTGCAGCCAGACTGAAAGAAACTTTTACATCAACACACCTTCATGCTTGATTTATTTCAGTCCAACCACTGGTGACTTAACAAATATATTAATTAAACTAAATGGAATGGCTGGTACCATGGCTAACTTTCATAGTACAAAAGTCTGCATTATATTAGTTGTGCATCCATCTTGCATGGAATACCTTAAGGAAATGATTGTAGGAATTCCCAGTTTTGCACAATGGCGATTTCAGCATTTATTTTCG
This sequence comes from Coracopsis vasa, assembly GCA_026283785.1. NCBI lineage: Eukaryota > Metazoa > Chordata > Aves > Psittaciformes > Psittacidae > Coracopsis > Coracopsis vasa. The sequence goes on along the minus strand of JANHGB010042924.1, from coordinate 42,419 downwards.
TTCATAATCTGAGCACTAAGGACATTCATACCTTTGTAAGATCCTTATAAAGTTCTGGATATAGCAATGCCATTTCTGGCTTCACATCCTGATCCAATACTAGAGAGAAGACTGGAAACATAGTATATATGGTTGCATACCTAGGTGAAAGGAAAGAACACAAATTGACACTTTTGTATGATATGATTTTAAACTGACCTACTGAGTTCAATTATTACTTTTATGTAAGTGGAATTAGACTGGTTCTTCTACCCAGTATTGAAGCAGCTTACTAAAACAGCTTTACACGTGCAACCTGCTCTTATGCTGCTGAGAGCTGCCAGTTATGAGAAGTTACAGAGCTTTTATACATTCAAAACCAGCAAATATATTTCTTTCCTCTGTATCAATCTTATCATCTGCTACCACTCTCACTGTGCACTTGCACTTTGGACAACTAGTTTAAAGACCTGATACTGAAATTAATCCACAGACAATGGCATGAAAACTGAAGACAAAAACCCCAAGCACTCCATTCGAGACATCATGTTAAAAGTAGGTGGATGAACAATAGTCTTAACAGCTCTGTAAGTGGCTTTGGATTTCAGTATGCACATGTCAGATGTATACTTTAGTACTACTTTCCTAGAACTCAGTGAAACTAATCACAAACATTTTCAAGAGGTCTACTGCTTGCCTCTGAAAAGTCTGGTGTAATCACACCTTGATCTGACTATGACTTAAGTTACTACTGATTTAGATTGTTATTGTTTACAAGCAATATAAGCAGCTCTTAGGGCAGAAGGGGAAGAGAGCAAGGACAAACATGAATATATGCATATTCCTCAGCTGTATGACTTCGGGAACCGTATTACTAAAGCAGCTTTCACAAGAAGACAAGGATGCTCCTGGTTCCGCATACATTCACCTGAACGGGAATCTATGTGGCAGATTTGGGTAATGCACTCGCAGAGAAGATTTCATAGTAGCTTCAGCTCCATTTTTAAGAGAAAAATCTGATTCTCACTAAGGCTTTTATGGCAATCTGAGTAACAGCTGATACTGGTTTGGGAGACTTCTGTTGTTTTCAGTCTGTGTGTGAGAAATGTTATATGGTACCTTCATCTACCGCTATACAGATCCCTCTCTACAGAGAACTGAGAATGAGCCTTTATCCCCCCTTCCCTCATATAGGGCATGTTCAACTTAGTTTGACTTTTCTTTGTAGATTCAGGCCACGTTTGGTAGCATACCAATGATAAATGTATGAAAAATATGGCAGACACCAACTACATGATGTTATTTAACAAGTTAGTTTGCTATGTATGGTTACCAGATACGTAACTGTTGGTTTTGACTTACCCTACCATTAGGAATCCTTGGTACAAGGGAACAGACGCAAAATAGAAGACTGATGAAAATACAGCCTGCAAAAAGCAGATAATTATACATATTTAATATAATTCTATATACAAAACATTACGGTAAAGAAAAGTAATAACAGTACTGCTTAAAACTTTGTGACACTTCAAAGTCAGACATAGTGTTTTTAACTGTTCACAAAACAAAGTTTTAAATACCTGCATAGTTGAAATAATAAGGCCTCGGTGCATGACAAACTGACCAAGTGCTGCTGATCTTTTGTAACTGTTTCGACCATGTACCATCAGCAGCCTACCTATGTGTTTAAACTGTGTGATGGAAAAGTCAGCTGCTAGGGAAGCTTGTTTTCCCTCCTAGAACAAACAAAAACATTCCAAATATGAAATGCAGTGTAAAAGACGTGTTTGTGATTTCAAAATTCTAAGTGATAATTAAAAGTTAAGTTTCCTCCTGATTCAAAAATCAACTCTGCGATAAGACACAAAGGACATTTTTTTGTGTATTCTAAGATGCAGCGGCTGTAACAAGTAAGTTTAAGCTTCTATCCTGCTTCTTTCAGGTAAATGTTATGCAGAAATACCTATGGCACTTTCTGCTTTTCTTGCTTTTTGTATTCAAAAAGATAATGCATAGGATATATAAGCAAGGAAGATATTAGTTCAAAGACTAAGCATTTTTATCATCTTACAGCATGGTTTAATTAGAAATTATCAATTCACTACTGTTTAAGAATAAATCTTCTAATCCTATGTTACTATGTGGTACATATTTGACAATGGAACTGTTAACATTACCTTGCCTTCAATTCCAATTCCACAGTCTGCTGCTTGGATCATGCTGACATCATTTCCTCCATCACCTGAAAAATGTCACTGCAATATTCAGCTCTTCAGAGGTTTTACTCTCCTGGCCTTACAGTATTTTAGAAACCTCTTATATACCTTTCTATTCTTACAGTTAATCTATGGATTATAACTACTTTAGTAATCAAGACTTGTTCCTGAGGAATAAAGAAGATAACCATATCTTTCTTATGGAATAAGTTGATAAAAGAAATCTCTCTTTGGTTTTGTTTCAACTACTTCTCAACAGTGCCATCTACTGCTTAAGTTTATGACAGACTTTAGCTACTGCAAATGAAGATTGCGCCACCAGTTACCTATTGCACATGTGCGTTTTCCAGTGTGGTGCTGTAACAGTTTCACAATATGAGCTTTTTGCGTGGGGGAACACCGGCAGCATACTACAGCAGGACACTGACAAGCCAGCTCTACAAATTCATGCTCATAATACTTCAGACAAACCTAAATAAAAAGATACATTCACATTTACTTATGATTAAAAACCACAGTATGTGATCTAACACAGAAACACAGTATAAAGAATTCCTCTTTTATGAAGTTTTGCTTGCACAACATCCATCTGGGAGAAAAAAAGCCATTTTATCCTGACTACAGCTTTATTACTTTAAAGTGACATCCAACATGGTTTGGGGTTAAGAGAAGAGGTAACAAACAGCATGCTACATACAAATTACATTCTGTTACCATACAGGAGACCAGAGAACCAGTAACATTTTCCCATTTAGAACATATATCCTCCAATTAGCACTTAGTGAAAAACAGAAGTATCTCTAAGGACAACTTATATACGGGCAAATACTGGAAAAAGGTTTAAAAGCATGAAGGCACTGATATTTTGCTTTTTGAACATAAGCATATAGATAAATGCAATTTGACAGAAACCAAGTTCTTACCTCGAGTGAGTCCCCAGATATCACCAAGGCACAGTCATGCTTCCTCCTAAAGGCATTTAGTTCTAAGTGAGCCTCTCCTCGAGTGGTAACCTTCAATAAAAAGTACTCAATTAAAAGATTTTATTATATTATTTCAAAAATCCTGCTTAAATAAATTAGGTTTTGAGAACTCATACCCAGAAGGCCTTGGGTCTTCAACATGTGTTTTATCCCCATGCAAACCATGGGATATGCCTTGGATCTTATGGAGTGAAAAGTAATCCTCAAACAAGGAAAGTATACGTAGTCAGCTTAACTGGCTCCTCACCAGAGTAAACCAGAGCTAAAAACCTAATGAATTCATGACACTAAAATATCATAAATTAAGGCTGACCTGAGTGCTTCCATCTTGGCAGAGCAAGAAGAAAAATAGACAAAAAAACCCAACCCAAAACAAATAGAAACTAAACAAACCCCAAAACATTTATTAACCAGCAAAATACGTTCTTAGAAGAATGCAAAATGTTCATGTTAACAGTTCCTTCAGTTTGGGTAAGTAAGCACAGATTTCAAAAGGCACATAAAAATGCTCACTACTGCTAATCCTTTTGGATCTTGCATGAGTATGCAAGCAGGATCAAGTGGCATAATATAAAAGAACTACATCACAAATTTATAGTTATTTTTTTTTTAATTTACTTAATTATTGTTTCATAAAGTCCCAGCTGCGAAATGGAAAAATGATTAAAGATTACCAAATAGATTTTGGAACGTTTTGAGCTAGAACACACAGAACACAAAAAATGTAAATTATGAGCAGATTTTGAGGAGACTGCAGTTTTGGTTTTCTTTCCAATAAAAGATCAATGTATTTTAGAACTATCGTGGAAGACAAAATTGCAAGCACAGAACAAAACACAAACTCTGATTACACTTCTCATTTTGGCTCTGTCAGCAGTTTGATGAAATAACTTTTAAAACAGATGAGTCTTAATTACACTGAACGTGAGGTTCTGCCTTTGGCCCACTACTACCCAGAATCAGACACAGCCCAAAGACCTTTCTCCCTCCAGATGGGCTTTATTACACATAAAATTTGAGTTACATAAAAAAGTAGCTGAAAACAGAACCCCCCATACATGTGCCCCAATTCAGATTATTTTTCTCCTTTCCCACAGTTAAACGTGTCAAGAGAAAGCTCCTTCTCTGCCAACTGTAAGGAACCATGGATTTCAATGACCCATTATAAACTTTTTGCATTACAGAAATTAAGAGATGTCAGCACTTGGTGCACACTGAGGAGCAGTAATTGCCCTCTCTGTTCTACCTTTCACCTAACAGAGGTATTTTCTTCTTTAATTGGCAAGTATTTTTTGGGGGGGAAGCCAAAATAGCACATAAGTTTTTATTTACTAATTTATAACTAAAATAAAAGTTTTACTGTTTGGTATTTTCTTATGTTAATCTAGTAGTTATTTCTTTGCAACAAATGCAGCCACAGAAATAATTCTGTATAAACCCATTTTCTAATTAATTTAAAACTTTCTATGTTAACACAGTTTTATGCTGATCTCTTATTACCAGTCAAGGTAATGAAAATAAAAATCTGACTCAACTAAATAGATTTTGCTCAGGAAGACTTAATTTGTGGTGTTACAACATGGAAAGGTCAACAAAAATTGATCTGAAGTTTTATCAGAAGCATTAATAATTTAATTGCAAATAGTAGTCTGCAGGGCCCAATTTGCCATTCTGATGCTTCAGACGAAACTACATTTACATGTAAATTATATTCATATGATTATTTCTGTAGGTGCAAATGGTTCATTTAGAACAAACACAGACATATTATGTTTGATCACATGGCATCAATCAAAGTCTGGAAAATCTATTTTTCTTTGGCATCAACAAAGTTGAAGCTGTGCAACTATAACCAAAATGTAGAGAAAAAAAGATATTCAGCTTACCTAACAACTGTCTTGAATAGTCTGTTAAAAATAATGCAAATATATATAATGATACCAAAAAAAAAAAAATCAAATTTTTTCATACTGATTTCAACTATATCTATAGAGAGGATCTTGGCATCCCAGTTGAATTCAGGACTCATTCTGCCTGAGTCTAAAGCATTCTATTAATGAAAATTCTCAAACAAGCAAAAACCCCATTCACATACTCTAAATTCCTGGACACTCTTTCCTACTGGCTCAGCACCTCACATAGACTCCCTCTCCATCATTATGCAGAGGTACCTTACTATGTCGATTTTCTAAGTGAAGATTATAAAATGTATGATGAACCTGGGTCACCCAAACAAGGGTACAAATGTTTCTGTAGCATATCAGCATATCTAGACACAAGCACTCTAGAAGCAATGCTTTGTAATCTACATCCTTAAATAACAACCTAAGTACTACTGTCTTGACCATTATTATGACACTCAGTACAATAACCCATCACTTTTCAACAAGCAGCCAACTCCTAATCAAATAAAGCAACATTGTTATTAGCTGTCCTTTGATGAACCAACAAAAAAGTTGGAACTATACTTACAGGTCTGAAAATGTGAATATCTTGAGTCCTAGACACTAAGTGAGAACTTTTTGCAATGCAAGTTGCTGTCTCCAGTTTATCTCCTGTTAACATCCATATCTGCAAAATAATGTTAAAGTTTACTCCACTGGATATTAATGCATCTGTTCTCCAAATCTAAATGACATCTATCTCCAACCTTTTTCTGGTACCTTTTGGGAAGAGATTAATAGCAGTTTTTACTGCAATAATGCACTTGAGGCAGTTCCATTCCCCTACCCTTCTCACAAAGACCACTGCCTCAGTTTACATGAAGACAAGGTGAAACTCTGTGGAAACACACTGGCATAGCTGAAAAGCAGGGAGAGCATAAGAGCCTTTCCCTCCCTAAGGCCCTGACACTACCTTGGTCAAAAGAGGATGCACACTACTACAAGAGAAAGACATTTGTTAGCAAATTGATGCAACACAACAGCCTGTGACCCTAGTGAGAATCTATCAGAAAGCAGCAGCCAAGCTATGAGACAGCATATCCTAGAGGAAGAGTTACATCCCCAGCACTCCAAAGAGATCCTGCTCACTGACCATGCAAAACTGGGATGAAAGCATGAAAGAATAAGGTTGAGGATCCATCTGTTCTTGAAGTGAGATGATGCTCTCTCCCCTCAGCTCCTTAACACCAAGAAAGTTGAAGGACATCTGATGAAATACCACTACCCCTAGACCAAACTGAATACACCACATAGGAAAAATTACTTTACCTGCAGAAGTTATTACTGGATAGTTACTAAGTCTACAGTCACAATTTTATTACACTGTAAGCCTCTGTCTCCCTTTTTACCTGTACACCTCAAGTAAGATCTTCTTCATTAGTGTTCATGTGGGTCAATGAATGGACAAGACCCACATTTTCTCATCAGTAAATGAGTAATGTATAATTTTATGACCTAGCAACAGCTACTACCATGTTTCCAGCCTACTATAATGTTACCTGTAACTAAAGCAAAAACAGTTCTAATGCTTTGAAATCCTAGAACTAATTATTAAAAATCCCAAACCAAAACAACAACCTAAAAATTGTCACAGTGTTCTATACATATTTTTAGTAGGATGTACTTAACAGTCAGAAGTGACCACATACAGAAGAAATATCAAGAGCAATCAAGAAAATATTGTACATGAAGTACATATTAAGTAGTTTGCACTAGTCTCACTCTATTACAAGAAATTTGATGTAATCATAAGGCTTCAATCCATACATATATTTTTCTAATTGTGCACACCACTGCATTACAAGCTAATTCATCTGAAAGCCTTTGGGGAATAGGGATTAATTAAAAACAGAATAACAATACAGTAGACATTGGAAGGGGCCTCTGGAGAGTATCTAGTCCAACTCCCCTGCTCAAAACAGGGTTGACTACAGCAGGCTGCTCAGGACCATGTTGAATCAGTTCTGAACATTTCCAAGCATGGAGACTCCACAAACTCTCTGGGAGACTTGGTCCAATGTTTGAACACACTCACAGTAAAAAAATGTTCATTAAGGTTTCCATCCACTGCCTCTTGTGCTGTCACTGTGCACCACTGAAACCAATCTGGCTCTGTCCGCTTTGCAGCCTCTCTTCACGTATTTATAGACACTAATAAGATCCTCCCGAGCCTGCTGAACTTGACCCTCTTGTAACTACTGTGGGAGGCCAAGGCTGTCCCCTCAAACAACTTTTGCATCCTTGACCAATTCCTCCATGTTTGTTAGTATGAGGAGTAGCAGATCATCTCCCCTTGTCACCTCCTGTATTAGGAGACTATTGTCACTGCACTCCAAAATTCTGGTTTGCTTGTGCCCTCTTGTGTTGCTCTTCCAGCAGATATTGGGGTGGTTAAAGCTCAGTACAAGCACTAGCATGTGCAAGTGTGAGGCTTCTTCCAGAAGGCCTCTTCTACTACTTCTTGATCAGGCCACCTGCAGCAGACATTCACCATAATGCTGTCAATATTGGTCTGCCCACTAATTCTAACCCAGAAATCCTCAACAGAGAAATTCTTTACCCTAAGGGTTGTAAGACACTGGAACAGTTTGACAGAGAAGCTGTGGATGACCCATCCCTAGAACTGTTCCAAAGCTAGGCTGGACAGGGCTTTGAGCAACCTGATCTACTGGGAGGTGTCCCTGTCCATGTCAGAGGGGTGGAGCTAGATGAGCTTTAAGGTCACTCCTGACTCAAACCATTCTGTGATTCTATGGTACTCCTTACTTCGAATGAACCTGAATATAGACAAGTATAATTCATGTCTAAATTCTTGCTAAAAAAAAGTTAATAAATGATGACCTGTTATGTCAGCAGTATGTGTTTAGTACCTTTATTCCAGCATTTCTTAGCATCTCTAGAGTTGGTCTAACATCTGCTTGCAGCTGATCTTCTACTCCAGTGAGGCACAGCAGTTCCATTTCTCGCTCCAAACTCTCCACAACAGCAGCAACCTTCAGGTTTCTATCATGTATGCTTAACTTTGCTTGGTTGTATCGACTCTGTGTGCACAAACACAAAATCACTTAAGAGTTTGCTCTACAGGAATGCTCCCCTTAAAGTAACTGAATATGGTGAAGCAGAGGATCACTCTGTCCCTTCATACCTCAAAATCTTGATACTGTTCTTCAGTCAGTGATTTTTTGGCAACAACCAGTGTACGCAGTCCTTCTCGTGCCATATTACCACACTGAGTGGAACAAACCACAGAACAGTTATGCAAATATTCAACCATATGTACATGTTTTATATTATATGCTAACAGGGGATTATCTGTACCATAACTTTTTAGACTCAGATTATTCTGGAGAAGACACAAACAGTACAAAAAGCAGTTATACTTCAGGTCTCCCAAATGACTGGTAAGCCAATCTAGATCTCCTCCCCTAGCTTAAAGAAACTCTATTCTAGGCTGAAGCTTTAAAAGAAATAAAAGCTACTCTTGAGGCATGTAATAAAGCTACATTTTATTTTTCCACTGAACATACCTCTTATGCGAAAGATATCTAGACATTAAAAAATAACCATGGAATAGCATGTCTTAATGAAAAACAAGGCTGTGCAGTGCAAAACACTTATTGATTTGACCTCATAAAGCTAAATAAATTAAACAAGTATTTTACAATTAATTGTGCATCATTATCGCCAAAAGTAATTTTTATGACATTTTGCTAGGTCTCAAGGGAGTTTAATTTATTTGTGTCCCTGAATAAATCAAACTGCCCTGCAGCAGATATTGATTCATATTGCCAATACCATTATGAACATACATGGTGTAATCATTGTATTAACATATTGTCTGTATGTAGGGTCAAAATAAGATGATTGCTGGTACCTCCTAGAGCCACACAGTGAAAAATATCAATCAGCTTTGAAATTCAGTCACTAGCTATTTTATGTTAAGCTTAATAAATTGGCAAAAACCCCTATTTCAATTTGGCTGCAAACCTTATTGTACTTCATATTTCATAATCATACTTCACTGTAGAATTTGATAAAACAAGGGCACTTCAGGATTAACAGGTTTATAGCAAAACACTTCTCAGAAGTAATTAGGTTTTATGTGAAAGGTCAAGTCAATGAAAAACAACTTTCCTTGTTTTAAGTAGGAACATGCTCTGCTGTGATTCCCAGCTCTGGTTTTGCTGTGGGTTATTTAAGATTTGGAAATAATTCTAATGACTTAAAATCCATTCAGGATCTACGTAACAACTTCAAAACCCATTACTGCACTGGCTCAGGTTCTCTTCTAAACCTAATCCAATAATTCCTGATCTTTTGACTTTAAATTTTTAGTTTTTACAGAATTTTAATTCTTTTAAATTTTGATTTTGTTTCTTACCTCTTCTTCTAACCAATCATTGTATTGTACAATAGTGGACATTGCAACATCTGCACCCTTCATGTAAAATGTAATTTCTCCTGATGATTCATCCTAGAATTTTATAAGAGAAATAGAACAGAAAAAACCCACTTGTTTATACAGTCAAAATAATTACCTATTAATAATATAATTGTGTTTTGAAGTAGTCAATGGATGATTTATAAAAGAAGTAGTACCTTGCCAAGATGTGGATAAGTTTTATTACCTGATGTCACTACTTCCAGTGACATCTCATATTTCATTGAAATGCATATTTGCCACTTTCTCATATAAGAGGATCAGTTCTAAGTGATGTCAATGTGACTAACAGATTCTCAGCATACCTAAACTACCAGTCTGAATTTTAGGATATCACTGTTATGACCCCTATAACTACTCACAACAGAAAGTTTACCCCGTATCATTGAAATACATAAGTAATTAAAAATGTACAAATAATTTAGTGTAAATGCCTGTTACAGATGTTTTAATGATGAAACACTCATGGTACATTCAGAGAATTTACATGCAGGCAAATATAACAGAAATCAGAAATATATATGAGGTATAGTTTGTCACTGAAGGAATGGATTAGTCTGATCTGCAAGCTTCTTAAAGTATCTATGAGCATGTCACTGTTAAGACAAGCTCTTAGTGCCAACATCACCTAAAGAAATACAGCCTTGCCAAGGTCTCTCCAGACCTGAAACATACTTTCCTAAGGCTGATGGCATGCCTGGCTTGTCATTATGGGCAAATAAAAAATGGGATGAATTTGACACCTATTTAAGTGGGACCTGGCACTGAACTAACCATCTAACAATGCTGTCTGAAGCTGTTCTGCTACGTTCTCAGATTTTAGGCAGGGAGAATGTAGAAGTATGTAGTGTGGATGGCTTAACATTCATAGAGGTTTAAACCTTGCTTTTAGCATGGTGGTGTGGCTTCCTTTCATCTGAGGTTTTAGTGATTCTTACTATGCTCCCAGCTGGACATCTAGGAGACAACTAAGCACGTATCTCATAAATCTTAGACCCTGGGGTTGTGCTGTGCATCCATAACAGTTCAGCTATCAACACTGGGTCTGGAAAAGCAGCAGCACTAGCAGTATAGAAAGATGCTAACTACTACCGTAAGAAATTTCAGCCGTTAATTTATTTCGTGAAGAAGGAACATATTTTGTATGAAAGAAACAAATGTAAAAACAAAGGCTAAAGGCAACATGCAGAATTAGAGGCTAAGCATAAACTAGTGAAATTAACATGTTCTCATGAAAAAGAATCTCTGCACCATGAGATTAGCCTGATTTTTCTACAATTACTTGCCTAGTATTTCATGTGTACCCATATGAAAGGTACACTTCTCATTTGAAAATGTTGTGAAATACATTCTCTTAACTTTCTATTAAATTCATAAAAGTAAACATTCAGTAAAAACATTTTTTGAGAAATAAAAATCGACACCCAGAAGACCCCCACAATTACCCTAACTATGATCCCCATGCGCTTGCTCTCAGACGTGAAGGGGAAGATCTGCAGAATATAATATGTCAGAATGTGTCCACCAGGGGTCTTCAGCTGCATTGAGGTCAAATCCCTGTTAACCAGCGTGAGACCCACACTCTCTGTCCACTGCACCAGTGCTACCTAAAGGAAGGGGAAAAGAAAAAACAAAATCAAACAAGAGAGACATGTTTCAGTGTCTATTATAGGTCATGTTTCAGAAGGTCTATTATACTGTTCTATAAATCAGGCTAAAGCCAAACAACTGTTGCTAGGGTAAAAGTCTAAACTCTTCCAAGAATCTAGAGGGAAAAAAAAGTGAATAGCAGTAGCCTGAGAACAAAATCTTAATGCATCAGATAAGCACTTTCCTTCAGAAAGCTTACAAAAATTCTTACAAAGAATAGAAAACCTTATTTGAACTTATTCCTGCAAATTACTTATTAGACTATATTGCTCAGAAATAACAGTTCTAATAAGAAAACCAAATAGATATTCACCAATATAAAAAAGGACATCATCTAGTAGAAATTATGCAAAATCAGAATATAGTTTCTGTACCAATGACACTGCTATGTTAGTAAAAGATTCTGGGAATATTCCCATATAAAACATTTTATTAGATCTACAATTACATGGATGTTGGGACACTGTAATATGAAGTACATAAATAAGAAAAGGATCTTATTTTTAGTTTACTTTGCTCATTTTCATAATTTTACTACTTATGTTTCAAAAAATAATATAATTGTTGAAGTTCTGGGCGTATCAAATGAGATGGAAACCAAGCTTCCAATACCGCATCCCACAAACACTTGCGAAAGTCCTTTTTACAAACCCAGAAATGCTGCAGTATAAAAAAAATCACCATTAGCTATCACTACATGGCATCTTAATTGCATGCGTTAGAGATTTGCCTATTTTTTTTTAATATTGCTGCTCTAAAGTTTATGATCTCTAGCTTCTACTTTCTTCTATGCTTTAAATAGCAGACAAGGTATTTTTCTCTCACCACTACTGTGTAGTTTATTCCCTTAAAAAAAAAAAAATCAGTATTTTAGAAAAACTGCTTTAATGTTAGTTCATATACAAGCCATATTCCATATCTGAATGGGAATTTTCTGATAGAAGTATTCTTCTTCACAATCCTATTTTTATTTTCCAAATGCTAATCACTGTTGGAAACCACATTTCAAAATGACTAGAAAGGAAATTGTGATGAAGTTCACTTGATTTTTATGAAACCTGCCTCTGCTATTAATCTCAGGCAAGATAAAAAAAATAAAACTCAAGCAGTCTGATAAAAGACATGCAAGTAGCAAAATCCCTAGATGAAGTTCAACGAACATGATGACTAATGCTCACTAAGAATTTCACCCAAAGCAAGTAAGTAAGTTCGTGTGAACTCTAAGAAACCCTAGTAGTGCCATCTGTGTAGGCACACCAAATGAAAACACAGCGAGATGCAGTTACAGAAAAGACAGGAACATACTCTGAAAAGCACTATTTGAAAATCTCAAAAATCACAGGAAGTCTCAGAAATACTTTTTCCTCTCAACAGAAGTACCATATAAGCTGCAAATGGTTCGATACTCCCAAGGTTAATTTTTAATTTTCACAGTGAAAGGTTACTATTACAGTCTGACCTGTAAAAAGCATCTTTCTGCTAATACCCTATCATCTCATTTGTGTCCCTTTGCAGCTAGGCCTAAGTGTTCTATATTTGGTGGCTCACATCTGTTTATTATTTTGTTTACACTTGACTTCACCTATCATTTGAATTAGCATTTTACAGCACACTCATTTCTGATTCTTATACCCGGCCTACATGCAACTGCATATATATTTTTTTCTAATTGATCAGTGCAAATACTATAGCAGAGATAGTCAATAAGTCTCAAGAGTCAAACAGATGCCTAAAATACAACTAAACAAACTCCAGAGCAAAACATTAAATTTGACTCTCATAATTCAGAATGAATCACAGCAGCTAGACCCTGACAGCATCTGGAACACCACAGCCAGACTCCTTTAAATATCTTAAGCTTTTAAGAATATACAAATTAAAAAAAAAGTATTTCACAAATGGTATGGAAACCTAAAATATAACTCTACAAATAAATATACACTGAAAGACTGGCTATACAGAGTTCAGAAAAAGGATTCTTAGGCAAGCCTCTCTGCTTGAGGTTTCCCCTTGACAAGTATATTCTCTTCAACATGTTTCTGAAACTTTATATTAATATGATCTTGCAATATAGTGTGCATACATCAAGAACCCCTAGAATGCCAAATAAAAACAGCAGCTGTGGCTTCTATAGAGCCTGACATATTGGATGGAGTTGGATAAAGCAATCAAAGGTTGGAGAGGCACAAAAGTATGTGCTGGTGATGCTACCATTTTGCTTAAAAAAAAAAAATCATTCTAATTATAATATTCATTTGGTGATAACTATTAATTTCCTAACATGCATAGATGAATTGTGTCAATTTCCCAAATCTAGGGATGTATTTTTTTTTTTTTTAATTAGGAACTTATTTGGATATTTTGTGAGTCATGCCTGGTTTATCACCTTTTATGGAAACTGGCTGTCTGGGAGACAGAAGTATATCACTAGCTGTAGGGTCCTCCCACTACTGTGACACAGGTATGCACCTCAACCCACTAGCTGTGTAGTGTTCCCAGGACAGGTAATGCAAGTGAAGTCAAAGAAAGCTTCAGTTGTTTCTAACTTGCTAATGGTCTTCCTCCTCAGTAGAAATCCAAAGGGTAAAGCCAGCTACCTGCCTCTCTTCTTTGGAAGTAGCAAGCTCCAAATCAGGAATTAAAGTAGAAAATAATTCCATTATGAAACGTAAATGTAATAGATCTGACAAAGGCTACAAAGGGTTTCTCAATCCCCCTTACTTACAGTTTCTTACCCCAAACCTTTCAGGTGTTTTTATACATACTACACACCCACTGTCGAGCTCTGGTTGTCTATGTCAGCAGTGTCTTTCCACTAGAGGCCACCCGAGCCCCAGAGCTTCCTTAGCTCACAGTCCCAAACATGAAACTCTTCAATTAGCACAGCACAGATTGAAATTCAAAGAGAAATTCATAGCCTTCATACAGAAATTTTCTCAACTCAAGCAGTAACTGTGCAAACCACAATGTAACAGTACCAGCTCATGAGGTGCAAGTAGCTTCTTTGACCAGAATGGTGTGTCTAGCTCAGCTGCCTGAAGAACATGTGCATGTTGAGAGGGGCATGAAAAGAAGAAGCTTCAGAAGCACTGTAGTTACAGACCGTGACAGCCCTAATTCCATGTTTTGGAGACATCATCATCCCATTTGTTTATAAATGTTCATTTATGGAACTAAATCAAAACAAGCATCTTTTAATTTTCTTAGGCTGTTACTATAAAGTTCCATGAAACACAAGGTTGATAGTTACCTATTTTATTAGTCACAAAACCTAAGCCTACTAGAGTCAGGAAGACTCTCTGTCAAGCACTGCAAAAAAACCCAAGCCCCTTCCTCATTCCTGTTGTGGATTCAAAACTACATATTTAATTAAAACATTAGACTGATTTTAGCCTAAAATAAATGCTAATCAACAACTAAAGAAGCCCACAAACAAACTTGTAAATTGACAGGCCACAACCCCCTTGGTATATTTCATTTTATCATTAAGTAATTACATTCATAATGATTTTTTTCCAACTGTGTTGTCAACATTTTTTTTTAAGGAAAAAAAAATCTTTTCTACAATAAGTTCTATTAGCCTGTGAGTCCCATTTAATAACCTCAATTAAAATAATTATGTGGCAGAAAATGCCACAAATACCTAAGCACAAGAATCAATAGACAAAATTAAGGCCAACATGCAAGATGAAACATTGTCCACAGAAAGCATTTAAAGGAACAGCAATATATTTACTTTTAACTCTGAGGATGAAGGAGTTAAGTACCTGCCTGCCCTACCAAATAACAGGAGTTTGCTTCTCTTTGGAGTGCTGTTAGATGGCTTTAGGCCATTCAATCAGTACATTCAGGACTGTTCCTTACACAGCCCAACTCAAAGCCCATCCCTGAATTCTCTTGATCTTTCCTTGTGAGGTTGAGTAATTTGCTCATGGAAGGTCATTCTCATTTCCTCTCAGATTACCATATCCCTTAGCCTCCTCTGGACCAACAGGAAGTATCACTTATCACCCAACTGCCTTACTGATTCTCAGTTTGGGGAATTGCAACACCAAAGAGTCCTTTTGCACTGTGGAAAATATAAGTACCTCTAGTAACATGTCATCTTGGGAGCATGATGGCATGAAGATGTCCCAGTTAAAGAAAACCTGATATAGTCATCTGAACAAATATGAAACTCATCTTGCCTTTCAGCACACAGGTTTATAAATCCTCAAACTGAGGTATTTGAAGCACACTTCTGATTCAAGACCTTCAGCTACTGCATCAATCCTAAATGGCTGTTACTGCTTAGCAGAAGCCCAAAGAAAATGCCCTAGGCTGTTCTTGCTTCTTTTAGATGCTACATCAGTCAGGACTGGAACATACAAAACATCATACTACTACCGCTTCCTTTGAATTCTGGGACCAACTGTTACTTTCAACATACAATATTCCCTTTCAAGCTAAAACATCAGTTTAAGAAAAAGATCCACCGCCTCGCTGCTGGTGTTGGCAGCTCTTCTCCATCCCATCCCAGAGTTTGGGAGTTCCCCACCAGTTGTGCTGACAGCTTTTCTGAGGCTATGATATGAACATGACCACTTAAACTGAAAGACTTCAAAGGTTTTGGCATATATGAGGGAGCAATTTGTAGGGTGAAAAAGAAGGACTAGGGGTGAAAATTCTGTAAGCTAATTTTGCTGCATAGAAGAATTCTCCTGTACCAACCTACCTGTATTTCAGAGTATTTAAGAACATCTTCACTTCAGCCAACAGCATCTGTTTTCAGAACCAGGCTGCCTTGTAAGGTATACAGAGGTTATATGTGTGGTATTTTGAAGTTAAGGCTATTGGTTTGGAAACAAGAAAGAAGCAGTGAGATTTTTTGTTCCCTACTGCCCGAGTGTTCACAATGGTTTCTGTCTGGATTGTTCAACATCTCACATGTTTCCGATCAGCACTGCTTTGTTTGTATTTATAATCACTGGTTTGATAAGTATCACTTGCAGTCTATCACTTTTCATCTAAAAACTTCATAACTAAAATAAAATTATTAACTTAAAAATACAGCTTGATCATGTGAAAAAATTGCAGATCAATATTCAAGTCAAGCTATGGAGAAGTTATTCTCTGTGGGTCTCGAAGGACATGAAAGTGATGGTTTTATGCTACTGAGTGATTTGCTTTTCACAATACATTGACAAAACAACACAATTAGTCTTGCTTCAATAAGCACACACAATAAAATGAATTAAACAATACAACATGTCTCATACATTACAGCTTCACTTTTGTAAACACAAAAGCTGCTTCACTAAGGGTATATAATTTCCCTGTCTGTTTTTAAAGGATTGGTTTTGTATCTTTGTAATCAATTTTAGCAACTCTGTTGTTTCTGGACAGAAAAGTTGGAATTAAATAACTGACCACACTTTAAGGTAGCATTTAAATATTCAAAATCCTGGCATTAGAAATGCTTGAGAATATAACAGTGCAGGACAAAGCATAAGCAATAAATGACTGGTTTATGAGAGTAAGCAGTCATTAAAAATCATGAATGATCAACCTTTTCTGACCACAGGGAGCAAAGGTCTTCAGAGGCTCCTGTTCATACCATGCCCCTGGACTGCTTGGGTCTGTAACCTTTGAACTCCATTGCTTTACCTACTTAGTTTATATCTTTTTATGGTTGTTCATTACATTAAGGTAGCTGGCTTTCTACAGATGAGCTGGACCCACACGTATGATGGCCAAGTAGGAGCTGCTTTGATTTTTTTTTTTTAGCGTGTTCTCAATGGATGTTTATTGTTTGCTATGCTACAGCTGTAGAGGACAAGTGACAGACAAATGAAACTTTCCACTCTTTCAGAGAAAATGAAATATTGATCACTTATCATAAGAAACAAAGAGCCTGGCATAACTAGGGTTCCCATTATGAATACAAAATCAGTTACTTATCTCAGGTTACTCTAACAATAGATAAATATATCTTTTATGATGAATGTACCTACTCCTGAATGTGCATACTTAGTTATAGTTATGTTTCATCTGTATATGGATGAACACATACACAAATAGATGTGAAGAATTTCAAATGAATTCTTTGAATCAATTCACTAAGTGTACAGCATGTCAACATATTACTAAACTGCTTCTTATACCTTCCTACATGGGAGAATAGTTTACACTTACACATTGTTCTCTTCTCTTCTCTTTACATCCTATGATGATATTATGCAATATTATATAATGCAACAGACAACTGCAAATAACATCTTCTTTCAGAAGACCACAATCAAGCCAGATGCATAAACAAAATCTAAGAGAACAGAGTTGTAACACTGAGGAAGTACAATGCATAAAACTGGTTAAGTCTATTAAATGATAATGTTGCTTATTAACCAAATATGTTGTGATAGGTCAGTGCTGAGGTTAAACAGAAAACATCAATTGAACCATTTCCCTAAATAAAGCTCCAGGGTGCAATATTCGAAGCACTTTATTCAATAAAAAATGCTTTTAAAATGGTACTTCGGTGATTGGGAAACATTGGCATCATCCGTCAACCTAACTGCAGGAAAGTTCAATAAGCTAAATAATGAACCATTTACATTATTTTCCTTAGGCTCCAGTGATTTGCAAACATTGCATCAATAGAACTCTTTAAAAAATTATGATAAAGACCTGCTAGTCTTTCAACTCTTAGGCTTTTTGCTGTCATGCTGCAATTTTTAAGCTGTTTAAATGAGGTTTTTTTGTAGCTTCATCTTTTTATAGGACTCCATTTAGCATCAATTTCTCATTATATTAAAGCATATTTGTTCAATATGATAATTTTTCTAGTGTTTCAAGCATTATCTTTGAGAAACAAAACGGAAATTTAATGCTCTCTCTTCTAAAATGTAAGTTTTTAATTTCACTGCCATATAATTTGAATATATGAGTCCAGATGGTAAAAATAAATTCATTATTAAAAGGATACCTGTGCTTTCTCTTCCTTGAAGCAATAACAGCTTCTCTGTTGCTGATTTTCTCTTCTACTTCTACCCTGAGTCCCAGATCTGCTTTTTTAGCACTTTATCAACTTCCCTTTCCTCTTTCCAAGGTCAAATTCCCTACCGTCTTCCCAGGACACCACTTGCATAACTCTCAAGTCTTACAGCTGTTTCTTTTAGCAAATATGAGAGGAGAATTGCTCTTTATGGTAATATTTTCAGGTTCCAAACAACTGAATGAATATACAAACGCCCACAGGGAGAGAAGAGCAAATGGGAGAAAAAATTCACATAGTCTCTGTCAACTGCACATCTCTTCACCTGATTTAGTAGTAGCTTTGGCTGTTAAAGCAGAATGTTTACTTAATCCATAGCTGCCATCATATCTGCATAGGTTGGTACTTGTTCACGCTGTCTTTCACTATATTTAGCAATATCTCACTAGCTCGCTACACTGATCTATTTAGGAAATAAGAAAATGTGTGCATATGAAAAACTGTACACATGTGCATAATACAGGTCAAATACTACCCAATAACAATAGCAAACCATATTTACAGGGTATCTCTGGCATAAACAAATGCACTTCCTGCATTCTCAATTCATAATGCAGATCAACCCACAGTATATAACACTACATATAGTATTATGGGTTACTGATTTCAGCCAAAGAGCTAGGAGTCCAGTCATGCCTAAAGTTTATTTCTAAAAAACTTTTTAATCACTGAGAAACAGCCACTTCTTTATATTCTACAATCCTTTGACACTGAACCGTGCTTATAGCATCTGAAATTCACATGACTGCTAGTTTGGTACTATGTGAAGACAAACTTAATTTTATTTCTTACATTCCTAAAAATACTTGTTATAGACTTATTCCTTTTAACAATTACAATTTGAATTGCTGAAGTTTTGCTAGTACTACAGATGGTGATTTATTAGACATGTAAACCAAACGTATACCAAGAATAACAGGCTACGCTGCGGCCAGATGAAGTTTGTGGAAGAACTATTACTTTGTGTTAGATTAACTTGTATACTAGAAAAATATACAGGCTTTCAGATATACACTCCCTTCTTTACATCTTACAACAACCTTGCTTTGGTATGACTAAGCTACTGTGGCTACACCACCAACAGCACATCCAAGCTCCAGACACTGCTAGAATTTATTTAAAATGAAGTCGCCCTTCAGCCTGCTCACTTTCAGAGGCAAAACTCTAAGTACTCTATTTCTGTATTTGACTCTATCAAGTACATACATGTTTTTATAAAGTGGGCAATAATTATTATTTATGCATACTTTGCAGTATCTTGAAACTTGAGCTTTGCTTATCTTTCGTATCTTCTCAGATTGAATTTTCGGCAATCAAGTTAAGGCTCAAACCAGGTTTATTCTGAACAATAACAATCCACTGAAAGCAGTGGGATTTGTTTGAAATATGGATTTCACTGGTAGTCAGATACATGTTTTTATTGAAATGGGGGTTGAA
The DNA here is from genome assembly GCA_026283785.1 of Coracopsis vasa. NCBI lineage: Eukaryota > Metazoa > Chordata > Aves > Psittaciformes > Psittacidae > Coracopsis > Coracopsis vasa. The sequence continues at coordinate 22,737 of JANHGB010042924.1, read as the reverse complement.
ATTTGTTGCAATTTTGACTGAACCTGAAGATTATGAAGCTGCTAAGGGTTTCAAACTCAAAAGCTTTTCTACAGGAGTATTTGAGGTTTGGGTTATTTTTTTTCCCCCTGTTAAGAATACGTACATTCTACTAACTGGTAGTGTCTCTTGCTAATTTATATGGTTGTCCATCACTCAAAGCAGTTTCATATTCCCTTTTGCATGCATATGCTACGATTGGATAATGTTTTGGATTCATGTTTTGAGAATACATCTAGTGTCTTTAATTGCAATGCTCAACACAGTATTGATCCCAAAGCACTGACTTCACAAACCTTTTAGTCAAATAATTGAAAACACTTTTGTATAACAAAGAAACGCCAGATCTTTCCAACAGCTGTAGAGGAAATAAAACTGGATTGCTGCTAATTTTAAAGAAACCCCAGCCCTGAAAACATTTCTTTCACAGTTCGGCCCTTTTTAACTTAGTTTATCCAGGGTTTTTTTATGAGTAATTTTTTCACCCTTGCATACTAACCTCATCAGGGCTGGAAGCCTGGTAAGTTCGATTTTCATCACTGAAGTCCTGATCCACCTCAGCATATTCTGTTTCTCCAGACACACCAGCCCGGGATTCATACACTGGGGTCACATTGTGGCATAGTGCAATGGCCTTCACTGCTTCATGTATCCGACTGCTGACACTCTTGCGGACTTTGGGTGCAGATGACTGAGGTTTCCTAGATGGTGTTGAACTCGTACTGTTTCCACTGTTCTGAGAGTGCACCTTTAAGACCCAATTAATAGTGAAGCAAAGTTCAATAATGGAAACTAAACATGAATACTACTATATATATATATGCTTGTTCCCTTTAAAGGTTGATAAATGATAAGGATAGTAATTATTAATTTATATAACCTACTGTTAACTTCTTTAGTTTGTGATTTATAAAAAATCCCTCATTTACTTTTCTATAGGACTGATACATAACTGCGGGTTCATCACACTGCATTTCTAGTCAGAGATCAGTAATAGAGCCTGCAGTCAAGTAAAAAATGTGAAACGAAACCAAGTATGCTGCAAAAGGGATGAAGAGGCTGACTGGATTCTGCAGAAAATTCTGCTTCCTCACTTCAGAATTTACCTTTTCAGTGATCTGTATCAACAGTCTTTTTAATGTCCTTTTATGAATTGCTTTTTAAACAGTTTTTAAGCCAGCAACCAATTCAATGAAATTCAGAAATACCAAACCAAAATTGCAAGAGTGGTATTTTGTTGTAGCTGTTTAGTCTCTTTGTTACCTGTGTACATTCAGAGGTTGGAAACTCCAATGCCAGTAAATTGAAAAAAACCCTTTTCTTCTAAATCGTCACCTAAATCTCTTTTAAAGATCATCACATTGGTATGGCACAAAAGGACAAAAGCAAGCATCATTAAGTACAAATGAGTCATTAGAATAAAAATATTGCTAATTTATAAACGACAGGATTTCTGTATTATTTGTGAACTAATGCAGTTTGTACGCTTTTGCTGCAGGTTGAAATTTGTTTTTCCCTTACATGAATGCAGTAATCTAACAAAATAATAATGCAAAATAATAGTTTCACACAGATTTGAAGATCACATAACTGTTGCATAGCCACCAAGATAGTACTGTATGTTTATAATTAGTTGAAATTAAGGTTGGTGGGGTTTTGTTTTGTTTGTTTGGATTTTTTTTTGAAAGTCAGCACATTAAATATATCAGTAGTACTACCAAAGGCTCTTCTGTTATCCAGGGTAACTCAGAAAACCTCTTCAGAAACCACGCTTTTTTCCTCCTGACTGCAATCTGCTGAACCGTGAACATTCTGCCCATCAAATTACAGTGTTGTCTAATAAAGGGTTTAACTTTCTGCTCATCTGGCACTGCTTTTCAGCTACCGCTTTAAACCTCTGCATTTGCATTCTGCTAACGCTGATGCCATTACAGCTGCAAATAAATTAAGCTGATTTACTCCTTCTGAATTATGTTATGTTTATTGATGCTTGTATAATTTAATTTCACACAAATTCCATTAAAGATTATGCCCTCTATCACAAAATGCTTCCAGTGGGGAAATATAATCAGGTTATAATAGATTTGTGTGTTACATTAAGATGACAATAGTCTAGTAGGTCCACTGTAATAATAAAACAGAACACAAACAAGGGATAAAATCAATGTCACACAAGAACCACTGCCTAGCTAACTGGCAGCTTCTATTATCATAGATTAAATAAAAACCTCACCATACTTTTTCAGATTGAAACAATTGTTTAATAGTGGCTTGTTTTGTTACCAAGACTCCTTCATTTCTCTGTTGCAAAGCGTTGCTACCAACACACACATAATTAAAGCATTATTTAAACATCAAGAAGCGTTATATAGAGCTGAAAAAAAAGAAGGAAGTTCCAAGAAAGTTCATTTCATCAGCTACTAACAGCGAACATAGATTTGGGAAATCTTTTCCCACAACTCGGGGGCACAAAAAAAAAAAAAAAAAAAAAAGCAGCTTCCTTCACATTTCTTACTATTTTTAAAAATTTCAGTACCAAATACGTTACAGTTACTAAAAGCTTAAGTAACCACAGGTATCACTCATTAAATTTTACAGCAAAGTAGTAAAAGCTTTAAACTGGTAAGAATTCCAGGGTTCAGGCAATTCTTTTCAGACAGCACATTTAACCACAAAATATGAAACCAGTGTTAGTGAACATGCCTCCTGTAAAAGACTGGCGCTCAGTCATCTAACTCAGTCAGGCCTAGGCGTGCCAGCTCAAGACTATCAGTATCATTTATTGCTACAGTTGTTAGTGTGAATACACAAACAACCCATTATAACTGAACTACGTTTGGGTGATTTTTATTATCATTGTCAGGCAGCATTTACCTTCAGCAACCCATTCTGAACCAAGTTTTGACTGATGATCTTTAGGTATAAGAGCTCCATATCTCATTTCCAAGGGATATTATTGAATCTTAGTTAATGTTCATGGCTATATCTACTAAGAATTCAGCTTAAATAGATTTATCCAAAGAAAATTAATTCAAGAAGTGGATTTGTTGATCTGTTTAGATAGGCAATAACATAGAAACATAAGCTTTTACGCTGCAACTTCAAACATACATTGCTTATTCACCACTTACCCTTCTGCCTCTCTTCCTAAAAGCTACATAATATTAACTGAGTCCAGTGTGGTGTCCAACAACTACTTTTTAATTTTATTTAAGCAAATGAGAAGGGGGCCATAGTTCAAAACAGAGCATAACAGAAGGTTAAAATCAATTGTTTATCCTACAATCCTTTTACAAGAGAAAATGAGGACAGAGACAAGGAGGTCAGTCAACAAACTTAACTGGGTCAGCCAGTCATGTTTGTGTACGCAAGTTAGCTATGGAAAAGAACTTTTATATAAAAAAGTTTACTACCATACTACAACATATGGCAATATTAGTGATCATTTGTTTCCTCTTTTCTTTTTCTTGTTTCAAATAATAGAAATAGAAAATAAAGCAAAAAAATTCTTCCAAATCTTAGAGTGGAATGAGGTGCTCAGAAAAGTTTGCAAAAGCACCCAAACAGCCTACGTACACGGGAAATGCAGGTGATGCTTGCAGAAATCCATATTCCTCCTTCATCCTACAACTGATCCACAGACCAACAGGGAACCACAATCCTCTTGTACAGTTCCCCGACGAAGCACTCCTATAGCACAGGAACACTTTGCTCTCCAGCAATATGGAGTTTTCCATTCCCCTCCCTTTACTTCCAGTTTTATGTATTTTGTAATCATCTTATTAACAACAACAACAACAAAAACTCCCCAAAAAACCCCACCACTTTTAAGATATGCCTTTATAAGTTTCATTTTGACAACTATTTTGCTACCTTTTGGTTAGACAAAATTAATGTGGCTTTTCAATGCCTATTCTTGATGAATATCTTCAAAGATATAATTACTGTTCATCTTGTTCTGGACACTTAGTTGTAATTTGTAATCTCAGTAATGAATAGCTTACTCTTAGATGATTTGGCAGGAGAAAGACTGCACTGCACAGACAGGTTAACATAGATTTCTGCTAATGGGTAATAGAAGAGTAAACTCCTTTAAGTGGGCATTACAAGCAAGTTCAGAATCAGGAGAAAACCACATACAGTCTCACATTTTTCCCTTTCATCCTATCTATCCTACAAATGAAGGAATTTTCATAGCATTTCAAATTCCTAGACATAATCAGTAACAACAATGCTTCAATGATGTTAAAAAATAAATCTCAATATTAAAGGTAAATTATTTATGAAATGAGATACCTGTGAATAAGAGTTTATAATATGACTCTGTATTTCATCCATTGTGTCTGTTCCATAGGACACAGTACCTAGGTGCAGGCGCTTAAATATCATCTCATTCTGTGTAAGTGTTCCTGTAATGAAGAAGTAGTATATCACAAAGCAGCAAAAAATACCATGAGAAAGCCACAAAAAAACCCACCCAAATCTTTCTTTTGGAAAGGAGGAATGAATCACGAGTTAGAATCAGTTTAATTAAAGGAATGTTTGTGGAAAATGATCAGGGTTAGTCATACTGGAAGAAATCACTGGTTTCACCTTCAAGCTGATTCTGCCAACACAACTAAATATACAAGTTTGAAAAAAGACAAAAACTTTTCATATGGAAGATAGAAAATGCAGTATCTGGATGGAACTGACTCAAAAGCCAGTGCAAGAGTTTGCACCATGTATCAGAAAATGTAAAGAAGAAAAAAAACAAAAGCAAAAACCACTCCTACCCCCAAACAACCGAATAAAAACTAACAACCCAAAAAACACCTCCCCAGAATTCATACAGAGATTCTGCACTTTGCGTATGAAGGTAGACATTCTGGCAAATAGGCACAATTAAAGCTGTCTACAGTAAGTCATTACGAGCTAACATCACTTCCAAATTTAACAGATTTAACCTCCAACCGGAATAAGCCAGAACGAGCAAAATCAGTGGTTTCAGAGCTCACTTCACATTTGTAAGAAACTACAGGGTGTCAGTCACAGACTGACATTTTGCAGCCAACTCTGCCAAGTAGTCACATCCTCTGGTTTGAAAAAGCTCTAATTGAAGGCTTCAGCCTTCTGTGATGGGCACATCAGGCAAAAAAAGGTCACTACTGCCTAGCTTCCCGTGTTCAGTTCACAAAATATTATTCTAAAAATGGCCCTTCCTAAAACTTTTTTCTACAGTTACTGTGCTAAAGTGAAATTAATACAGTACAAAGCTATTCTTATATTTAACCACACAGTTTTGCATCATTACAGCACATAAATCTGATGATAAAAATAAAAAATTATAACATGTTACCAAAAGTGACATTCTTGAAGCTTCCACAATATTTTTAATATGGAAGATATGATATTTATAAATAAAAATTGCAGAATAAAACATTTTATATTAATTTTATTTACCTAGACTTTTTGTATCATGTCTTTGTCCCAGTATGCCAAGATACACAATAAGCCACACAATGAGAAAATACTAAAAGCATGACATATGCTATAATTACTATCCGGAAAACTGAACTGTTTGGCCAGTAGCATCCAGTTTATGCATCCAATATGGCTAGAATCACTGATGATCTTCAGGGAGTCAGAATGGCTGTAAAAGTCTCATGTCTTTCTCACTTATATGTGAGATGCCTACCACTCCTACTCCCTGGTAATATCTGCACAGTGACACTTCATTTCAACTGTCATATCAAACTGCACCATCAAACTGTGTCTTCCTCTATTACCAGCACTAGATGATTGCTCCAAATTCTCTATCATTAGAAAATGACACTTCTCATTTGCTTTTTCTTATATGTTGAGGATTTTTTCTTTCTATAGCAATATTTTTTAATCAAAAAATATTTAAAATAAGGTTAATGTGAAATGCATAAATTCTCCACAAAACATGCATAACATTACCAAATATCACATACGAATTAGAATATTCCCAAGGCTGAAGAACAGCCAAGGAAGACAAAGTTCCTGATCTCTGGAATTAGCAAGTCAAACTTTTTGTTTACACCAAGGATAAGAAGATAATTTTGGTTTTATAGTAATCATATAAAACTATGAGAAATTACTTTTTCTGCCTTGAGAAGCTATACTTTTATTGAGACCTTTTGTTAATTTTCTTGATTAAATTTTTTACTTTAGTAATAGACTAGGAAAATCCAATCTCCAGTTTGCATATGAGAAACATGAAAGTTTTCACTAACAAACATGAGAGATTAAAATCCTCATTCCTAAAAAGAAAAAAAAAAAAAGAAAAAAACCCCAAAACCCAAACCAAAAAAACCCAAACCAAAACTAAAACCCAACCACTTTTTTTCAGTAATGTTTATTGCAAGAAATTTCAAGTAAATCTGCATCACCTTCTTTACTTTCCAGGCATGCTCATACCTCTTCACTGCCCTTGGCTTTGCCAAGCCTTTGAAGTAAAATAAACACTCCCTAGGAGTTGTGAAACTAAATGCTACTCAAAACTTGAGACAGCAGGAAACTGTCAAACCTGCTTCCCACTAGTTCTGTAATTGCTGCTTGGGAAAACTGAGCAGGAAACAAAATAAGCCCTAAGATTATTATATGGAAAGATTATTTCTTCTGACACCATTAAATCAGTCCAATTCCAAATCATGCTTGGTGAGGGAAGGGTACATATGTGGAAAATCTACGTGTGTGCCCCCAGCCTCTCTCAGCAAGCAGAGAAAAAAAAGCTTCTGTGCAGAAAAGCATGGGGTTTTCTATCTTACAACAATCAGGAGCCAAGGAAGGAGGTTTAGGAAAAGTGGGTGAGGAAAAATAATTTTCTTGTAAAGAAATGGAAATAAACATTCCAGCAATCCTGATTCGATACCTGCATCTTATAACATTACTTATATGAATCCTTTTATTGACTACATTAATAAGAAACATCCATGGCATGTGAAAAGAGGCTGCCAACACACTTGTACCTGTTACACAAAATTGTAACATAATAAATAAGAAAAAAACAAAGAAACAACAATTATAATTTGCTCATTCTTCTTAAGACTAGTGTAAGGCTTTCAACGACAGTCGCAATAACTTGATGTGTGATTAGACAAACATGGCTAGCTACATTTACGAAAGTGTTCCCAAAAGTTTCTGCCAAAAATAAAGTAATACACTTTTTTTGGTCATCCACATGAAAGTTAAATTTTACCATGTTTGCAAATTAAGAATTTACACTTAAATTCTCTTAATGAATGAAATACAAAATGGGACAGAAACACCCCCATATAAGGTGCCAATCAGTCACACTGTAACTTTAGTAGCAGCTCTGTTTCAAATTTTACTCTTTGTTGGAGACAAATACACCTTGACAAAACAACACAACTTTTACTTTATGTCCCAAAATGCAAGCACTTCAAATATCTAGAAACAGATTTTCTAATATAGCCCACTTTGGGAATGAGAAAGAACTCAAAACTGAGCTCTCTAGACTGCTCAAGGTGCTAAGTACTGAAGAACAGTGAAAGAACTTTCTATTTTTAATAATGCTTTCAAGACTTACTTATCAATTCCATGCTTTCAGGACATTGCTAATATGAAGAGTTATTATATAAAAAAGGCTTATTTTAGGAAAGCTTCCAGAAATTGTGGTAGTCAATATATGATCTACTACTATTATACACTGTTGAACTTTGCTTCAGAATGCAGGTACTACTTAAGGAAAATAACCTGACAAAAAGTTAGCGTACAATTGATGAAGAAAAACTTACTATGCTCTTTAATGAAGCCAAGAGCCTTTTTTTTCCTTTCCTCCCCTCCCCCCCTACAATTGTTATCATTAAACACAGAGTAAAGCAGGCAAAGAGGAAATTAATCTCTAAGGAAAAAGTCCTGAAGGCATCATTGCCTGGGTGGCAACAGATGTGATTCACAACAGAGCAGTAGAGGTTGTTTTATTTTGTTTTCGAGAAGCAGATGCAGATCTTTCTGATCCTATACTACTAGATGGTAATTTGTACCAATACCAGCAATCTAAAAAGGCCAAAACAGAAAAGCAAGAAAATATGTACAGCGGCAGAATTAATAACTTAATGAGAGACTGAGAGGGTAACTTTTCATAAAATATGACTACTTTGAGCTATTTGCTTAAACAGACAAAAAGTCAGTGTAAATGTGAAAATTTCTATGGAAACTTTAAGGGAGATCTTAATAATTACACTGTTGGCAAAAACTGGGAGATGAAAATCCTTGCTATGAATACAAGGAAAAAATATAACCTGGCGTAGGATGTAAAAAGAAAAAAACTGATGGTGTACACACACAGAGAATATGTCTGCTCACTCAGTTGCTCCACTTACAAACAGGCCATAAACATAACCATCACAAAACCTCAAACCAAACAAACCCTACTACAACTCAGTAAGAACTATGACAAAGATGAAGAGAGCTGATATACATTTATTCTTTCCTGGGCAGAAGGTAACAGAAGAGGTAACAGTTAACACAGTTATGAATAGCAGTCGCTATTTCCTCTGCACCTTCTCCCTACAATAATGACAGCAATATCTAAGAGTAACATTTATACTCATTGGATAAACCACATATTTTCAGTTGACAGGAGCTCAACAGAAACCACAAAGTAAAAATTAGTTTGACTGATCTACTTTAAGTGCATGTCTTGAAGCTTCCTGTAGGATCTCTCCATCAAATCTTTCCATTGCTAGTGTGCTCTGCTCACCCTGCAACCTCAGTGGTACTAAAAATCAGAGGTAGAGAAAGTGTAAATGCAATAACATAAATACATATCCATCAAAGTGAAGAGAGGAGATGTTATTCCATCAGCATTTTTTTTAATTACTCTCTGTGGTAACTTATATTGAACATATAAAGACTCAATTAAAGCATACCTTAAAAGATTAATTTTCAGAACAATTACTGGAATTCACTATTGTAATAGTACATTACATTAGGCACACCTAATGAAAAAGCCCATGTACGCCAACCTTTAACACAAGGCTTTCCTAGAAAAATAAAGAATCCCATTGCTCTATGCATCTGTTCAACTATTAGATCTGTTAAGTATCTCATTTGGTCCAAACACCCGCTAAAATGTTAATTACAGAACTCAAATACAAGTGCATGCATCAGTAAGTAACTATGCTTCGGAAGACTGTATGTATTTGTTTTAGCTGAATACTCTGGTAGTTGTCATGAACAGCAGCAGGTGTGACATCCCGCAACCTAAACAACAAAAATGTGCAAAAAATATTGCCAAATACTATAATTTTTCTTGCATAATTAGAATCTCTTAGTACCCTGGGAAGGATGAGATATCACGCTTAGCTGCCCTTGGAAAATGCTGGAAACTGCTCTCCCTTGAAACAGTCCTCCCCGTCGCCATAACGGATGACGCCTTTCTGTCAAACTTATATGTGATTCAAGTCCAAACAACATGGCATTTTGGGTAATGGATGCTATAATTAAAATGTGAGTCCTAAAAAACCTGTTGTTTTAGTGGGTGTTTTTAGTAATGGCTTTGTTCTACATGAAGATAAAAACTCCTTAACAAAGGAATTAATGTATTGCTTTAATAGGCTGCACCCTGAGTTAAGTTTTAAAATTTATGAGTTCTCTGCAGCATTGTTCTTTAAACAATGGCATTGTCAAATGCAACCAGTGAGAAGATTAAAGTTCTCCCAGCAGATTAAGTACAAATTATCTGTCCTCCTGTTTCAGCATCATTTGTTCATTTATCACATAACGCCTAGTATTTCTGGTCAGTGTCAATATGCTCTGCATCCTTGCAGTTAACAGATGTCTTCTCTTGTCGAATGAATTACTTTATGTTTCACGCACTGGTGGCCGCAGATGTGTCACTATAGCAACATCATTAATTTCAGATCTTACCGGAAACATGCACTCCAATCAAACCTAATTATACCACATTGCTTTCTTGTCCCACAATAAGGAAACTATAATGCAATTATTGGGATACTTCATTTTCTATTATACTGTGGCAAATGAGAGAGCCACTGTGATGGACGCTTCTTGTCAAAAAGCTTATTGATGAAGCACAAACCCAATTTACAATCATACAAAGGACTACCTTGCAATTATGTTAGTAATGCAATGCTCCTTAGACTCAACAACTAATTCTCAATCATTTCCAGTGAAGCTTGGACCACAATGTAAGATTTTTGCAGACAGTTCTCTGGATTCCCTTTAATTTTCAATATTGAGGAAAACTTCATCTGCTTAAATTTAACTAGACCAGCCTTCTAGTCCTGCTTTTTAATGACACCCAGTTACTGGACTGATCACTATGAAACTGGCTTTCTTCTTACCCCTCTGAGGGCAAAGCCTTAAGTGGGGAGAACAGAATCAACTGGTTTATGTGACTATGAACTGAAAATTCAAGTGAGAAATTACTGAAGCTACCTCTCATGAACAGTGTATAATCATGCAATGGTAACCATGGATTAACTGTACAGATTTTGTTCATCACCTAAGAGTGTGTTTAACATTTGTGATAAAACATAGAATGAGACAAATGTATTCAGGAGAGAAAACTGTAAGCAGCTACTGATAATACTCAGGTAAAAAGTACATTGGGTACACGTTTGTTCAAAATTAAACAGAGTTTAAAATTTGCGGGTCATTTAAGACTAATACAATTGAACAGTGTTTCCCATCACGATCTGAAGAAAAGCGTGGTCTGCAAAGCCATGGTCAGTGTTCTGGAGCTGGTGACGTCTGCTGGACTCCAGGCTTATTTTCACTTAAATCAGCTTTCAGCTAACACTTGGATAAAAGCACATAGGGTGAGACTGCTTACTGTTAGTTAGTCCAAGACATTTTGGAACTATTGCCCTAGAATACTCCTTTTATTTTCATTTTTACATCCTTAACTTACAGATTCAGACTTTCCGGTAGAACTCAGCAGACTTCAGTGCTCTGAAAAGCCTTTGAGGCTGAATACTAGCAATCACCCAAACTATACATAAACACATTTTCTGGTAAAAGCCTTTTAATATATGTCTATTTAGTCCCTTTTAAGTATGCACTCTGAAAGGCCAGAATACAAGTGTTTCTTCTTAAAATTAAACAGAACTACTGTGATTGCAAGTAGCATGATGTGGGTTGAAAAACAAACAAATGAAAACAATGATTAGAAGCAAAACAGGGTTTCTCTGTTGTAAGTCAATAAAATGCATCCTTTCAAAGCTTTATAGATGTAGCACAGTATTTTTTCTTTGAAAATCCAGTATCACTAAATTCTGTGTTGACAAAAAGTACATTTCTTAAGGAGAAAAACTTTGGTTTTAATTATTGTTGTACTAGGTTAAGTGTATTGGTTGCCTTTCTAGAAGAAGAACTGCAGCAGCTTTTTTTTTTTCTTCTTTTACAAACAATCTTCTAGTTCTCAAACAGGGTGGTAGATACATACATCTTGAGGAAAAGAAGATAGTACACTAACCCTTGTGCCTCCAAATATAAGCTGGCCATCAGAGTGAGAATGTAACTCTTGTATTGTGGAGTTCTGTGAATGAATTCTGTTAGCATTTTATTTAGCAAGTCTCTTAAAATTTTCAGTGCAGTCTGTTAAGCAGAATACTGCAATACTAAGGCCACTTTTCCAGTTTCATATGGTAACCAGATTCTCTATCGTAAAGGTTTAAGAAGTATCTATTGGTTTTGCTTACAAAGTAGTGCTCTGGGTGAATGAACTCTACTGCATTGTTTTGAAAACTCATTATTTTTGAACATGCTTCCCCTTTTCCAAACATATGCTGTAAATTACATATTTCAAGCTTCCAATGCGACAGTACTCTTAAAGTTACATAAATTATCATGATGAAGTGTGCAATTAAAATCAGAAAGCAGCTTCAAACGGCATACAAATCATTAGCTAACTGAAATAAAACTTGTTAAAAGAAGAACTGTTCACTTGCTTTGAAGAACTACCACACTATAATTAGCAATACACTTTTCTACATCCTAAGAAAGAAGGTTGCAGTTGTCTTTTTTCTTTGACAAAATAGAACATATTCAGAAGCGTATAGGGTAAAATACGTAGCGATAGGAAAAAAAAGTGTGTTCTGCAAACTTGACAATATATTATATTTACATTTTATTTCAAAATATGCAATAATGAAAGTGGTCACCATGGTAGGGAATGTCGAACTATTTCAAGCAGAAAGTAATGTAAACTGTGTATTAAGCTTCCTGAGCAGTGTAAAAGAGGCTAACCTCCCCTTCAAAAAACACTTTCTCACCATTTTGAACTATATTTTACTTAAAAACACTAAAAAAGTTCTTCAGCTATTTGAAAAATAACTTTCTCAGTTCAAATGTTCAGCTTCTTAAAGGTATGTCTACCAGAACTGATTTATTCAATCTCAGAAAGAATCAAGAAAGGAGAAGAAATCCTGTATTTTCTGCAGCATTTGTTATTTGTTATGATGTTTTCCAAAATAAACTTTAAGATTCCTTAAATACATCTAAAACTAAGAGCATGGTAAGACTGCAACAAGTTTCAGCCATAATGGAAGACAGCAGCATAGTGCAAAGCTCTTCTTCACACACTTACCTTCTGATCCTGGTATTGGTTGGGTTTTCCAGTGTAACAGTCAGGTATAGTAAACAGGTTAGTTACGAAGATGAAATCATACAGCAGCTCTAGAACTGGTCTTTGTAACATAAAGAATAATGAACTTCATGGTGACAGCAGATATAATTTTGAAAGCTGCTCTTATCACTTGTTTTGGAAATTATTTGCTCTCTTGAAGGCCTTTCTTAACTGTTACTTTCACACAATATTGAGGTAGAAATGAAGCACAGAATAAAATAGCATCCTGAGTGTTAATCAAGAGTCTTTTCAGAGTAAGATATATGGTTCTCTTATTAACGCTATCCAGTGTCCTGTTACTATAACAGGAGTGCTCCCACCAGAATAAATCAGATTATTACCAAAGACTGACTTTCACATGTGAGTACTTGCCTACCTAAGCCTATTGATAATGGTATAAAGTCCTCAAGAACACACTTAAAATTTTACTGAAAAATAAAAATCAGTAGTCTATATCTACCCTTACATTAGCATACTCAAATACAGAATAAAGTTTAGAAATTTTATAAAAGTCATCATATTTCAGAATGGTAACCTGATATACCTGTTTTATCCGTTAGTAAATAAACTAATCGTCCCAACTCTTCTGGTATGGTGCTAGTTCGAACAACTGTTCCAGGAATATTGTCATCTTTCATAATCATCCACCCATAGGCTGCCTTACCCATGTCCAAGTTCACACGTAAACTGCAAAGGAAATTTATACCATAATCAGTGTATCAGGCAAAGTGAAATTATAACCATAAAAAGTATAACTAGAAGCTCTTTTTAGGATACCTGAAAAAAAAATTAAAATCTTTAAATTATATGCAACAAAAATTTTGGAACAATCCTTTTGTTATGTGTTTGAAGGTACTTATCATATTAGAAAGTCAGTCTCCATCCAAGACTTTCAGAACTACTGCAATACGAACAAATGCAGTATCATGCCTTCTGCATGAGAGACTGCAACACTTTGTGGAGGTTCTTGACATAATTACTACACTTATAAGACCATTAGATACACTTTACTAACAAGACTAGATTGCTGTTCAAGTCACTCCTTTCATTTGTTAAAAAAATCACAGGTGTTGAGTTGAGGTTTTTTTATTATGTTGTAGTACAAATATTTTTGTATGTCTTCAAGTCACTGCTTTTTAGAAATTATTTTTTCTTTAGGGAAGTACAACTATATTTGTCAACTTCTCTTTCACATCACAACAAATCAACATGGTTGCTGTCCTTCCCAAAGGGCAGTTACAGAGGCCCTCAGGTGCAAAGAGAACAGTTGCCCAAGCAGCGAAATGGATCCTCATGATAGCATGTGGGCTGGAGTTCCTGCTGTCAGAAGCAATAAGGGACCTTTGAGTAGCTCTATACTAGAAATTGTTTGCAGCAAGTCTTATTCATATGACTTATTTACTAAGACTATTATACATAACAGGTGCAAAATTGAAAGTATTTTGACTTCAATTCACTCGGTGTCTGCATATTTATTTCTATGTCTATGTCATACAAGAATTAACTGCCCTTGCACCTTGTATCCCTATGTTATAATAAAAAAGTTTTTGCTCATACTGGTTGGAGATAACTTTGATCACATTGCTCTTCCCCAAAGTTAAATTCTTCAACTTAAAACTCTATGTCACCTTGTTCTAAAACTTTAAAATACTACTTTTCTTTAGCTATTCACTGCATTCCTGGCTACCACATCAGAGGAACTAGGGAATAGGCACATGTTCACTTCCCTTGGCTCTGCTCTAATAGAAACTGAAAAAACAACTAGGATAGTGGCTACCTGAGCTATTTGTAGCAGGCACAGGACTGAGAGCCCCATATTTAGTAACAGGTTGACAGTAGCATAACTCTTAAAACTGTTCAAACGTATCAAGGTCAAAACACTGCTAATGCACTTCAGACCTTTTTAACAGTCCTGAAGTGGTACTTTACAGCCTAAACAAAACAGCAGCCACAAACGATTTTCACCTGTCCTCTTGCAGGCACAGGGACAGATTGACAGCAAATAACCTGAAGTAACAGTGGATGAAGCAGTGAGTCATAAACTGCAATATCCCATAGATGCACTTAACTAGAATTCTGAGAACATCTGAACTTTCAGCACATACTTAAAAAAATCAGTTTATTCCACACTCTCTCCTGAATTTGTGCAGAAGATGACAGCACATGCTGCAGCACAGAAAGAAACAAGCCTTTTTGATGCAAGATTCTTGAGCAGTCAAGATGATATTGCATTAACTAGCTCTCATTTTCTCATTAAAATTGTCAGCATCAGGAAACTATCCTTCTACCTGGTGATACGTACCAATTAGTTCTGCAATATCATACCTAACTTTAGCTGTCTTCGGACATGCAAATATATATATATATATATATAAACACATTAGGACAGACAGCAGAAGGAGGACTCAACCAGATTCTTTTTATTGAAAATACTACACTATTAACAAGGAGAAAAATACTGGAAGTGACTTGCCTCGCACTGGTTAACTGCAGTTTTACACTCTCACTCAATCCAGAACCAGTGCTGAGCAACCAGTATTTATATTACATATGTCTGTTAACATGCAGAGTTAGAGAGACTAGAAGAACCAATATAATAACCTCACACTGAGATATGTATTAGTCAACAGAAGGAACAGCAAATGATTTACTCCTCTTAGGGATTAAAACTTGCTTTTTAGCTAGTCAAGTACAAAGGAGCTGCCTAGCTCGAGAAGAGAAACACAAGCACACTTTATTTAGGAACAGTTAGACATACGCTCTAGACAGAAGTAGTGTAAGTGAAGGAGGAAAGCCGCCCATCACCCCACTTCAAAGAGGCATTTGGGCTGTATTTTTTTTCTGCCTGGCTACGGAGACAGGAATTCTGTGATGAAAGTTCTATTTAAGAGCTGCCATCTCAGGTACAGGAGCCTCTCTACAACGAGAGAAATCCATGTGGCTGCTCTACCAATGGAGACTATACAAAGTCATCCAGATATGAAAAACTGTACTTCAGTAAGGTTAAATGAGAAAAAAACCTCTCAAAGCAGAAGTGCATGTCTTCACTTCCATCTTTTATAAGCATGTGTATTATTTGGTTTTGATGATCTAAACACTCTCTATATTCATTTAATTATAATCTCACCTAAGTACAGTTTACATGTAAGACAACTTCTGTTGTGGAGCAGTAAGGATGAATTTGTATTCCAAAGCATGAAGACACTATAGAAACTACCCTAGCTTTTCAGTATGCAGTGCTAAGTGGAACAGAGGGTATCTTCTTTATGCTGAGGACCTAATAGGAAGCTGGCACCACCAGAAAAATAACATCTCCCCAATGACCAGAACATTCCAAGAAAGGTTTCTGGCACGCTTGAATTGTTATGTGCATGCTTGAATTGTTAATATGACTAAGGAAATAAACAGAAAGGAAATAAAAAATGAGGTCTACAGATCCATTCTTAGTATTAATTCTGAAGTTTGTACACTGTATCCTGCTCTGACTTCCTCCACTTGGTGCGTGTTGCCTTCAAGGAAATTTTTGTCTTTGAAGCCACTGTAGCACATGATGGAAACTGCTTTAACACTAAAAATGATGGAGGCCCATTTGCTTTCAAATCTTGCCAACAGAGGTTCACAGGAATGGACTGAAATACTTGACTGAAAAGTCCAAGAATTCTTATATGATACACTAAGGAGATACTATGCTTATTTGCAGTGCCTGACAATATTAGCCATCATTTCTCATTAACCCTTTGTGGACTTCAAGAAACATCATTATGCAACCAAAACCATTTTAAATTTACCAGTTTTTAAATCCTTCTCAATTTCATTCAATTTAAGACTCCATGCTCATCAGTAATTAATGAAAATGCAGAGAACTTCATCATACGTAGCATTAGCATATTGTTGCATCAGTAACTGATTTTTTACCAAACCAATTAATATGCAGTCTTTAGATGCAGTCTATTAATAACGGTATTTGAAGGCTGTTGCAGAGAACAGACATTATTTAATGAACATCATAATGTGAAGTTTCTTGTCTCTCAACCTCAGCACTAGTTCTAGAGGAGGCAAACCTTAGGCAACTGTTATCCAACTTGGGGATTTATTCCACTAAGAACGAGGGTGGATTTTCCCTTCAATTTAGCTTTGGGGTGGGAAAAAAAAAAAAAAAAAGGGGGAATCAATTACACATTTCAGAATCCACACTGTTTTTTACTACAAGAACAGATATTTTTGCTTTTATTCCCTCAAAAACACTGGTAGTGTTTTCGGTTAAATAAATTAATATTTACAGGACTTCTAAACTTATTTTCGCCCTAACAGCATTGGGTCTCCATGTAAAGATTTCTGATTTTTAGTCAAAATGGACAAAGCTGCCAATAACGAAAGGCATTCACTGAGAAAGTCTGACACATACATTTAGAAACCCCAGAAACATTCTGCCTTTCATGACTCAATGAAAAGCAATCAAGACCTAATGAAGTTAGCATAGATGATTCTGTGAACAGTACAGCAAATAAAATTCAAGTATGAATTTGAATCAAAATAGTATGAGTTTTATTTGAACATCCTAAGCAGGTCTATATATAAGCAGAAAGTCTGTAGCAAAACACAAAGCCCTGCCAAAACTTCAAATACAGTACGAGTATCCACAGAAGTATCCAATTTTCAAAATTAATGTAGTAATTGAGATATAGTCTTTATATTTTCCGAACTTCTTTCTGAGTGAAATAGTGAAGATACCTGGCTCATGTTAGTACCCTAAACTGTATTCAATCCCCTATGGTTATGTTCCTAACCTTCCTATATCCCTGCCTGCCATAAACTACACATTACACACTTCACACATTAACTAGAAAACAATATTGAACAGTTTTAAAATTATTGGCCAAGAAACAATCAAAAAGCTTCATATAATATTTTTCAGTCTCTATACGCATTTCATTATGTTTCATGGTATGGTATAGAAGCATAATGCACATTTGTAAGGATTGCTTAAACTACTTTGAGCAGCTTTTTAGCTCTTCTGCATTGAAAGACTTGCATCATATATCTAATATATATTCTGTGTATGTGAGACTACATATACTGATACTGTATATGTAACACATCCATATGTTACACAAATTAGAGCTCCAACACAGCACAAACTATGATATGACTTAAAGCAGCATAGCTGCTTGCTGCTGTAAGACACCACAATCCCGCATAGGTGCAAGTTCCCTGGATCCCGGGAATACACACAAATTCCGATTTGTATAATTCCAGATTTGATTGGATATTAATGCATTTCAGATACAAGATAGTGCACTTTCTTGCAGTGTTTTCTTCACTGCCCACTGAAAACAGACTGACATAACTTGAAGCATTTTTCTTAAACGCTCCTCTTAAAAACCCAGAAAAAAGCAGCCAGAAGCCCGGTAATGCCCCAAAACTTATACTAAAGTGCAAGACAGTTCCTTCCAGATGTTTGGGACAGCTTGTTTGGCAGAATGGCTCAGTACCCAAGAGCCAACTAGAAAAATGCCTAGGAATATCAAGGAATTCAGAGAGCGGGCAAGCATAATCCTGGGGAGATTGATGTAGTTTTGGACAGTCTGTCAAGGACTCGCTTTCAATTCTCCTTTCCCAATCAATTTTAAGAAATGCAAACAGATTAACTCTGTAGGAAGGCAGACTGCCTACGGAGGCTCCCTGGGCCATGCTTCTTCCATAGGGGAAAACCAAACGTCAGTTACAGAATATAATTTTTAAGGGCTAAACATTTCTGGGAGTGTGGGCCAGTTCAAAAACATTTCATGCATAATGGTTCTAACTTCAGACAGTGAAGCAACATTGATTGAGAGGAGTATTTAGGATGCAGCTAAATCATATCGAATGAGCTGCTCGCTGCAGCAGAAATGTTCCTCTTTCTATTAATTATAGTAGAGACTATACAGAAATCAGTTAAGCTCTGCTAACAGTTAGTTACCTCCTCCCAGTGATCTTCATCAAATGTGCCTGGCCATGGAAAATTATTTTTATTGCATACTTGGAATTTCCTTTGCCCTGCAAACCAAAAGCCAAACACAACTGCAAAACCCCTCCATGCTGAGAAACTTCCTGAATTCTCTAGAACTCTCAATCATCACATTTCATGTGTGCACGAGTTCAGATATTCTTTGCCTATACCAGTCAATTCAGTGAATTGGATTCTCCCATGTTCATTTCCTTTACCAGTAAAATGTTCATCATTTCTCCAATATAGCTATTTTAAAAATCATGAGAAGACAACACTTGGTGCTTCAGTGTCATTAGCCTCATCATTTTCATCTCCAAGAGTTCACACCCTAAATACAGCCTAAAGAAGAAGTAATTTCCATACTTAACATCCAGAAAAAGGAAGAGAAGTGTAGTTATATCTGAACAACTCTGGCATGACTGGAGTTGTTCATTTTGCTGACAGTGTGGGAAGCAACCCTGTATACAAATGAGTAGAGTTGAAGAAAAGGTGGTATAGAAATAGATAAACCTTTAGAGAGAAAAGCATTCTCTGACAGATTCCTGTCTGATCCTCACAGAGTAACTACATAGTCCACCTCAGAACTAAGCAAATTATATCCTCAAATGTTTTTGCTTTGTATGTTATCTCCCACAAGCAATTGAAAAATGGGATTAGAAGTATCCTAGAAATTATTTTTGGAAAAGAACTATTCCAGAACTCCACTAAAGAACTCTTAATTTGAAAACAAGCTAATAAACCAACATGTTTCTAAGTGGTATATGCTGAACTTTCAAAACAGAGTCAAATTTACTTACACCACCTATATGCATTACGAATCCTCTTGCATCCAGTAACAAAGATATTATGATGGTTAAAAGACAGATTTAAGTTTTGGCTTAAACTTTTTATTATGGCAGAACAGTGACCAACAAGTGATCTTTTACACGCTTAGTTCATTTTTTCCCTTCCCCTACATGTCTTTGATGATTATGTGCATCATCTTTCAGCAATATGCAGACTTGACTATCACTTGAATACAGCACTTTTGCCTCTTCATATGGGTAAGTTGCTTAATACTCAGTAACTGTGTGTGTATGGGGGGAACAATGATATGACCTAAACAGCAACATCACACAAGCAGTAAGAGAGTTATGACATTGACTGTTTAGAAAGATATCACAAAATTAAAACACAAATGTGTAAACAAAAACCAAGAGCCAGGTAAAGGAAGTGGAAACTGTTCTGAAGTGATCAGTTTCTACAATGAGACCTCTATACTTCCCAGCATATTTGCTGGAGCCCTCTCCCTCAACTACTAGAGTAAGTTGCTCTTGCTACACAAAAGCAGCATAAAAATACAAGTCCTTTAAGTTCTAAAACCTTAAGACAGATACTTCCTGAGTATCATACTGGTCAAACATGACATGACAGTTTCCTTCACACAGACATGTACTTAAATAAATGTGTCCACAGTAGCACATACATCATGTAAGAAGATTAGAATTCTTAATAAAACTTTTTTTTTCCTTATACTGCATGGATTTCAATATTGTGTGCAAACCTGAGGGGATATATCTTAAGTCTACTGACAGTTTAGCTGTTGCTAACTCTGTGGCTAGCCACTGTTCTTAGTGAATGACTTACCTCAAACTGAAGAGTTCCAGAGAGCATCTAAAATTAACTATCACTTTAAATACTGGGTATTTTAACAGGAGAGGATATTTCCATTTTGCATAGGCAATAACCATTCAAGGAAAAAAAATCATTTTAGGGTCAGTGTTCTCACTTCTGTATCTACAGAAGACTTGATTACAGACATGGATATTATTTCCTGTTCCAGTTTATATGCAATTTGAATATACAGTACTCATGCTTAATGAATTAATTAATTCAGGGCAAGTCTCTACTTGGTTACACATCTTAAAAGTCCTCTCATTGTAAAAGTGCACTTACATTATTCAGTCATTCCATTTAAATTAATCATTGTTGTAGTAAACAGTCTGTATTTTAACCAGAGAAACGGAACATTTTCAGTATTTAAGGCATTAAAAATAAAATTCCAAAATATCGAAGAGTTCATTCAGATACATGCTTCCTAAACCCATGTTCTCAAATATACCAAGATTGTATCCTTATTAATACATTTATGCTAGTAAAGGATTAGATATCCTGATTACTCCAGCAAGATGAACATTATACAAAAAAAAAAAATACAACAGTATTGCTTTCTGTACAGTGATCCTTCAAGAATCAGCAGATTTGTTGGCACCTTCTCCTTCAGCTTCCTGATAAGATCAATTTCCTTTGCAATGAGAAGCAAGTATAAATTTCAAGAAAGCCACATTCAGTGAAATTAGACATCTGTATTCTTCTTTCATTCTTATACATACCTGATAGGGATGATATAGGAAAACAACAGGAGGAACCGGAAAAGGTTGCGATACCATGGGCCTACAAATCCTTGTAAGGTTACCATAACAACTGATAGTGCAACTAAAGCCAAAAACAGGGCTTTGGTCAGCTGATTCAACTCCAAATCCAGCAGGCCAACCTAGAGTAAAAAGCACAAATCAAGTTATTAGTCATGAGTTTTTCTTAAACTGACACCTCTGCAGGGCAAACAATTACCTATTATTGGCTTTTTTATTCCTACATATTAAAAATCCATGTACTTGTAGCAATTAACTGAATTTAATAACTGAATTGATTATTGTTCCTATGTTTGCATGGAATAGATGTTTCCTGGTTACGTGACAGTAACAATTCCCAGAACCACTGTGGACTGCCCCAGACAGGCCTTTTGAATGCCTTTACATCCAACACGTATCTCCTTCATCCCCTGATCCAGTATAGTAACACAGGAGGGCAAGGAGAAAAGACAGCTAGAGAGTCAAAAACAAGCACGAACAACCTTCTGTCACACATGCAGAAAAAATATTGGCACTGCATATTATATCTCTAGGGTAGCTACTGCATATTTACTGCTAGAAGATCAAAAACCTGTTAGATTCAAGAATCAACAGACAAATGCAGCAGAGCTACCTTCTCATTCATGTAACTTGTCCTATTCTTCAATACCAGCCCTTAAAACTGAACTTATTTCATAGAAATAATTTATAATTGCACAAAGCTTTCAGTTATTCCATATAATAGTAACGATTATCAAGTGGAATGTCCATTTTCAAAACAAAAGAGTAAAACCAGCTTCAACTTTCCACAAGCAAAAAGGTCTTTAGGAAATATTTTAGTAAAAACATTAAGAGAGGCTATGTTTCATCCACTGTTTCTCATGAAAAAATATTTTTTAAGCTATGTAACTAAGACTCTCACCATTTCAATAATGTATGCTCTAAGCTTAGTATTTATACTCCACTTTTTGGGATGCTCTTGTAGTCAGTAAAATATGTGGGAAAATTATGTGAGGGTTTCCTAGACCCCATCACAGATGCCCCTTTTATCTCCAAGTCTTGTCAGTAAGACCAGTAAAACATAACACTTCCTTAGATAACAAACAGTCTGCAAAAGAACCACTTTAAATATAGTTCTTAAAAATTCCAGCAATCTTGCTTATACATGGGCTGTCCCTTCCCTAGAGAACCAGGCAGCTGAAGACCACAGCGGCTGATTTATCAGCTGCATTTAAAAAGCAGCACAACGAGGACAAATATCTTGCAATTTCCGCTGCTTCAACTACTACATAGTTTATGCTTGAATTATTGAGAAAAATAGGTTTTTGGATTAAAATGAAGAAAAATGAAGCCAGGGAAGTAGAGCATGTTTCAAAGCCCAGATCTTTTTGCTTTGACAAAGGCAGCCTAAGTTTCAGGCCTCGCTGAGGATCAGATGAAGTCATTATTCATTCAGTCAGGGAAAAAAGACTCAATTACCTCAACCTAAAGATGCTATCAATGAATGCAAAGTGCATATTTTACTCTATTCATCCAAATCCCATTAAAAAGTGAAAGGAATGATTTAATCTGGCCTTCTAGAGTTGGTCTTTTTTTGTAATAAAATAAAGAATCACTGTCTTGCAATATGCATAACCACTACCTCACACTTTTTTTCCCTGCATCATGGTAGTGAAAGCCTATCTCTCCCCTCTGCTCCCTCTTTGGTGTCGCGCCCC